>JAYJMH010015997.1:0-46535 GCA_036873815.1 Phacellophora camtschatica
TTCAGTTAAAATAAGTAATTTTGGTCATATAATTTTCCATCTGAAACTTTTAGAATATACTTGCTTCTGTTTTAAATATGTTTCTTTTGTATACAGTTTCAAGGGGGGAAACATGTCAAACATATTTATTAGTACCTTGTTGATATGCTTCATATTTTATTCATAATAACTTTATCTAACAATATTTTGTTTATAAAATTGAAATATCATGAAAGGCTACATAGGTTATTCAATAATTTGTAAATAAAATTTGGAATTTAATTTTATAAATTGCTTGGTGTAAAGACAAACATAAAGGTCAAAGAATATAAGCCTACTTTTCTTTGTGAAGCTGTTAACTAACATAATGCCATTATTTGAATGAAATTGGACTAGTCTATAGTCTGGCTCTTTATCCAAAAAGAACAACAATTCTTATTTTAAAATATTGTTGAAACTTTGTCCTTTTCCTGACACATTCAGACATATTGCCTGTATTTTCATAGGAAAATCATACACATAGCCTATACTCTCCTGGAAAAGTAGCTTCTCCAAAAATTTTAAAATTGCTTGCAGAAAATTTATCGAAGATTTTGGGTCTAGTTTTATATTTTTTTATACTGTCTAGTTTCAGTTTTTAGGAAAAATTTCTAAAACAGCGTTTATCTTCAATGGGCGTTTCCTACCATCCAAGTAAAAAATGGGCGTTTCCCTGGGGGGAAAAGGGCGTGGTCCAAAAAAATTCGGGGGCTACGTCCCCGGACCCCACGCGCCGCCAACATTCTCCGCCTTCGGCGG
This sequence comes from Phacellophora camtschatica, assembly GCA_036873815.1. Lineage (NCBI taxonomy): Eukaryota > Metazoa > Cnidaria > Scyphozoa > Semaeostomeae > Ulmaridae > Phacellophora > Phacellophora camtschatica. The sequence goes on from JAYJMH010015997.1 coordinate 778, forward strand.
AAAAGCATGACCGCCTTCGGCGACCTGGCTTCGCCACTGGCTGCTAACTCTCTGTAATTCCAGGCAAAGGCAAAAGGAATCACGAGGTGTGGACACATCGAATGGAAGGACTGGGGTCACCCTGATGGGCCCCCTGCGCCACGCGCAGAAACCCATACCTTGCGAGAATAGCAAGTGTATGTGCCTGAAACTGAAAAGGTTATGTATAACCCGTGTATCCTGCTGGAAACAAGTCATATCGAGAATTTTGCGGGCTAGGCACGTTAAATACGATACCTCACTCACTCACTCTCATCTGTCACCGAAAAACAACATCTAATTTCAAGCCAAGCAATGAGATGCCTGATGATGATGAAGAGACTGACGAAGAAGACAGTTTTTGTTCTGATAGCGAGGAGCATAGAGGAAAAAATATGTCCTGCTGACCAACGAGCACTTTGCGCCTGCGCATCTATGTTGATTTCAAACATTTTGAATTTTGCCAGGAAGAACGTCAATGGATTTCGAACGCATCTTGCACTCTTGGGAATCTCTCTTTTGTCTTGCAAACTTGGCCAACTGCACACCTGTGATTTTCAAGTATTACTTGCACCAAAGTTCAACGTTGTCAACATGTTGGAATTACTTCAAAAATTGAATTGTTCTCGCTGCCAATTGAATTGTTCTCGATGGGATACGCCGGAAAAATTGGGATGATATTTAATTTTCACTAGCAGTGCTGGTAGGCAAACTCGATTTTTTTTAGGCCATTTGCATATGCCAAAGTATTTATTTTCCTGTATCCAAGATTTCTGTTAAGAACGATAATGTTTGAGATTTTCAGAATTCCAGTTACCCCCGTACTTGCTTAGTCTAGTTCCGAAGCTTATATCACATCGAGAAATTTTGTGGGGAATATCTTTCGACATGGTGAAGCTGAAACCCAGACAATGGGAAGCTGAAACTCAGACTAGCAGCAGCATTTCGCCCATACAACCACCATTGTCATGTGAAAGCAGAGAAAACATCCCAACGCATGGTGTTGGAAAAAACCAACAAACTTAGCAATTGATCTTGCCCTTCTGGAAACAGCGGAATCTGTTGCTGAAGCAAATAAGAAACTGAAACTTGAGCAAGATAATCTCCCAGGAAGAAAAGAGGAAATTACAGATAATAATGAAGAAGACAGACTCTTTTGCCAAAGCTTGTCTTTGGCCAAAAGAATGCAACGGCCACCATCACCGACAAAAGCCTTTGTTAGAATGCAAGTTGTACAAATTATGTATCAACCAGAGTTCAATGGGCAGTCAGTATTTGGTGGAGGTGTATATGGAAGAAGACCTGCTTTTCTGCATGATGTACTTTCATCTACCCAATCAGCCTTCATATCCAGATTGTGTTGAGCTAATCTTACTATCAAGCACCCCCACCTCTGAAGAAAAGATGCATAGTGACCATACAAACACTTCAAGGGGATCAGAGTACAATTTGACACCTTTTTAAAACATTTTTGCTTACAAACACTCAAGTTTCTTACACTGTCTCATATTTATTTAGCATTTTTAATATCTCGTAAAAGCAGCTATAACAAGTCTGTAATATTTATTATGATATTCAGCAAGAAGCATTGCAGGAGATAACACAAGAAATTATTTTTTAATGTTAAGTTGCTAAATGTATGAGGCCATAATCCTGGACATGATGTCGCTGCCATGGAACTTCCCAATCAGGACTGTTGAAATAATCCTTAAAATTATCTCTGGTAATGGCAGCAGCATTGAGTAACTGCTTCCACTTATCCTAAAACAAAGGACCAACCTATTTTAATCATTCTGGGTAATGCTTCGCCATGTTCCAGGGATACAATTTCGAGAATAATCTTCATTATCTATGAATCCTGCAGGTATTTAGGTAGGCATCCACAAGCTTCGGTTATTTTATCAACAAGATCCTCCTTGGCTTTAATCGGTCTCATGAAGATCTTCCATTTAGCTGAAAGGACACCAACCAGCATTTTCTATTGTTCGTCTTGCTTGATAATCGATAATTATACACTCTTTGTTTTTCCTGTAATCTTTTTCAGGGTTTGGTTTCAAGAGCCAGGGCTAGAGAGGAAAAATGTCATCTCCTAGCAGCACATATGGGAGATTTTTTTCACCTAATTTGTGGCACATCGGATCCCAAGAATCGTTGAAAGATTATCAAATGATCAGCCAATGTTTGAATTAGCCAGAATCGATGCATTATTTTCTCCACCCAGTGACTCAATGTCCACAAATGTAAAACAGTATCTTGCATCGCATATTCCTAACAATACTATACTATGGATTTATCTATGAATTTATGTAGTTGAATGTGCCAGAGCCAGCATTTTGTGGACATTCAATCATAATATGTTTTCCATCCATGGATCCAAGACAGTTAGGAAAGTTCCAATCTTCATCAAATTTTTTCTTGATTCCAGTCCATTCTTTAGTGGATTTGGAGGACAAACATAGATCTTATTGAGTTCTTTCCAAATGCCGTCACATGTCTCTCGAAGCATCCTGGAAATAGTTCCTCTCCCAATGCGAAACGAAAGTTACTGAGATCGTCGTGAATCTCCAGTGGCTAGAAAGCAAATGGTCAGCATTAATTAGTCAATTAGACAACTGTTTCCCAACTAATAGAACCATGAAATAACCTGATGCCGAGTGAAAACATGCAAACCCCTCCCCGAGAACATATCTTGTCCGTTTTCACACTGCATTAGTAAAAAAATAACAAACTTCAAAGAAAAAAAGGCCAATAAGCACGGAGTACCGAGGCCATATCCTTTTAGGCCTACCTGAAAAAATCCCGATCGTGGATCCGCAGCTCCTGCGCCAAAGTGTGAAACACACCAAGTTCTTCTCTCCTCGTTCGATGATCTCTCACTCTTTTCAATAACGTAAGTATTAAAAAATAGCTCAATTGCCTTAGGAATCGCTGGTCAATTCCTGCAATTTTTAACAAAGTTGAATTTTGGTGCGTCGTGCTTCAAATTGTTGCGATCCTTGCGATCAAATGGAAACCGTTTTGTTGTAAGAATCGCAAGAATCGCAAGGATTGCAAGTACTAATTTTCAGCGATCGTTGCGTCGCTTGCGATCCTTGCGGCTATATGGAAGCCAGGCTTTATACGTTTATACAACAATAACAATTTTATTATACGAAGCCTAAATTTGTGACAATCTGTTTAATCAAACGACATGAAAGATGAAAGAGACTCAAATTTCTTTACAGAGTTTTGCGAGAGTCTGCCATAAACGTTATCCTCTAAATCGAATATTATCTGTATCATAGTTAACAGTTTGATCCTTCGATAAAAGAAACTCACTTTCATTTCTTAGTATATATTTTTTGGTTCTAGCGGGAAATTTTCTTTCATGATAGAGGGGTCCAAGTCATGTTTTGTTCTACACACTTCAGTAATAAGTAATTGAATATTACTTTTGGGTATAGTAGTAGTTTGGCCAACTCAAGAAGAGCAGTTTGAGTTGTCATCTTTATATGCAATTCTCGATGCTCTCTCGTGTATCCTATTTTTTTTCTGTCCCTATTTTCTGCTATGAAACATCCACACCAGAGGGCAATCTTGAAATTTACTAATGACAAATGATTTCATTAGGCTTTTAGGTTTTCTAGGGCTCATATATCTTGATGTACGACCTAAGGCTGAAAGTTTATTGCCAGCTTTAAGGAGCTGTCACAAAGTATAGAACAGAGGGGTCTGGAAGGATTGCGCAGTGTCTCCTAAACTTTCTAATACAAGTGATTCAGTCACAAAATTATTTCAAACAGTTAACATGGGATATGCAATGTTTTTCAGAATTATTTATAAAAACAGATTTTTAAAATCAACCATTGTCGCTTTTATTGTCAAATGCATTTTCTTTCAATTTATCACAGAAGTCTTTGACATAGGAGAAAGTTTTTACTCAAATAAACAACCATGAGATAAATCAGTTCTGATTCTAGTTCTTTTGACATGTTTATTTCAGGGCAATCTTAATCATACACATTTTAAATAAATTAACTACAAATGGATGGATGTAACAAGCTTTTCATATCGTCGTTTTGAAAATATTGTTTTCGCGCTGAATAATTGGTACAACTGTTATGCGAGTCGTTAATAGCAACATTTTCAATTTTTTTCACATAAGATTGCGGTTACTTTTTTTTGGTTCTTCTTGTTGGGCTACTAAAAGTTTTAGTAAATCAGAAATCCCTTTCAGCCCTCTCTATACAAATGGATGGATGTAACAAGCTTTTCATATCGTCGTTTTGATAATATTGTTTTCGCGCTGAATAATTGGTACAACTGTTATGCGAGTCGTTAATAGCAAAATTTTCAATTTTTTTCACATAAGATTGCGGGTTACTATTTGTGGTTCTTCTTGTTGGGCTACTAAAAGTTTTAGTAAATCAGAAATCCCTTTCAGCCCTCTCTATTTCATACTTAATGACAGCTCTGTTTCATTCTTTAAGGTAGAATTTATTCAAGTGATTCCAAAATGTACGCCTTTTGTCGATACAAATTCTCAAAAGCTTTTATTCATTAGAATTTGATAATATGGTCCTATTAAAGTTGATAGTGAGTGATGTATCGTTTTGTACACCAAGGGCTAAAAAGGGTATTTTTTCTCCATTCAGCTTCATGTAGTTATTATTAAACCATTTGCTGGCAATAAATGTATCCGATGCAATTTGGGTGATTCCATTATCCCAAATTATCACAAGCATGTATCATTGTACCATCCGCAAAATTGATATTCACATATCATTTATAAAAATATTGAACAAAAATGGGCCAAGGACTGATCCTTGTGGTAGACTGATATATAGCTCTATTCAAAAACTAAAGGATTATTTTAACCCTTTGTTGTCGTTACTACCGAGTTTCCCAAAGAACATCACACGGGTTTTGCAAATATTGTGCACAAACGTGAATGTGAAACTTTTCATAAACACATCTATCAAATAGTCTGATAATATACTTTAATAATTATTCGTATGTTATCAGGCTGTTCAAAAGATGTGTTAACGAAAATGTTTATATTCATGTTTCTGGATTATATTTGCAAAATCCGAGTTAGGTTTTTTTGAGACACCTGGTAATATTTAGATATTAGGCAGCAAAGTAAAAACGGTTCGCGTAGGGCTTTGCCAATAATAAATCATGTTCTATGCAATTAAATGTTTTAGGTAAGTCCATTAGAATCTTTATTTTTTCCTCCTTTTTCTAAAGATATTTTCCATTTTTCTAGAAGTCGATTTACAACATGTTGGGTACTATAGCCTTGAATGAATGAAGGATTCATGAATTTAACAACCTGTTTACTCACTATTCTGGAAAGCACTTTCAAAACTGTTGGTACGAAAGTAATAAGTCTATAATTTGTTTTTGATATCTTTTCATATTTGTTATGTCTGGTAGTTTAAACTTGTCAGGGAATGAGGCCATTTCTACATAGTTGCTAAAAATTATTTGTAAAATGTTTGCACTAATACCAGGATTGTTTTGAATTAGTCTTGGAGGTATATTTCTATTTGTTGTAATTGTCCTTGTGCTTAAACGTAAGAATTCTTCATTTACAGTATTGGTGGATAGTTTTTCGAATAAAAAAGTGTTAATTGATGATAAAATTCTTAAAAGAACTGTTTTAAGACTTCTCCTACCACTCAGCAAATCGCCCTCTTCTATAAATATATTATTTTATGAATATTTTTCGATATTTCCAGCAAAAATAGATGCTTTGTCTGTTGTGATTTGTATGCGTTCACAGTGTTAATTTATTCTATTCACTCTATTAATGTTTATTTTATTCATGGTTTATTTTATTATTTCGCGCAAAAGCAATACTTTTGGTTTTGTCTTCACCTAGATGTATACTTAGTTTATTTTCGATGAACCAGTCGCAAAGACAACTGAAATTTTCGTTCAATTTTTTTCTATTATTTTAGCGTTTTTGTCGTTTTCGTCTGCGTATAAAAATAGCTCACAATTATCAGACGTTGGCATATCATTGACATATAAGATAAATATCAGTGGGCCAAGTATTGATCCTTGTGGAGCCCCACATGGTAGATGATCTGAACTAGAGTACTGTTTTCCTAAGATAAGGAGAAATTTTCGGTTTTTGAGATAAGATTTAAACCATAAAACGGCCTTATCGCTGAAACCAATGTGGGTTATCTTGTTCAAAAAAATTGTTTGGTCTATGGTATCGAAAGCTTTTTGAAGGTCTATTAAAACCATTTCTGTCATTAAGCCTTTATCGAAACTTTGAATAATTTTATCACTTAGGTAGGACAAACACGAGTCTTTTGAGTGGTGTTTGCAAAAACCTGATACGAAAGCATAGGTAGGTAGGTAGGTATCATTTTGCCACTATTAAAAGTTTACAAATTTTTAAGTATGTTACGCTACAGAACTAAAATATTTTTTTTAAATATCACAATATCCCTAACCATAGCGGCAGGGATAACATCAAAAAGATCGAAATTACCTTAATTCCATGACGGTCCCTTTTAGAGGTGTGTAATAAAAGAGAAAATAAATATTTTTTCATACTAAAATTGGAAATAAAAAGCATGTAGGTACAATTTAGGGGTGCATGCCAACCCCGCCCTCGTTTCTTAGTACATTTTCCATAAAACAGCTTTTCACTCTATGTTTGAAGGAATTTATGCTGTTGGCAGTTTTAAGATGAGAAGGTAACTGATTCAATAATTTTGGCCCCATGTATGATTGTATTTTTGGCCTATGATACTTTAACGAAATGGAAGCATCAATTTGTCGAAAGGAAAGCGTCAATTTGTATAGTCATAAACAATTCATAAAGAACTTTATTTTCATCCAAGTATTTCTGAACTTGGTTATGTACCACCTTTTCTATGTTTTTAGACATTTTGGGAAGCAGGGAGATCGGCCTATAATTCTTAGGCTCATTTTTTTTATCCTTTTTTAAAGAGCGGTTTTAATTTTGGTTCTTTGCAACAATCAGGAAATTTGGATAATGAAATAGAGAGATTACTTAATTTGCGTATAGGTTCTGCTAGAAAAGTTGCCCCATCTTTTAGAAACTTTCCTGCGGTGTTGTCATTTCCGGTCGCTTTAGAAGTATTTATTTCTTCAAGAAGTTTATGTACATTTTCTATAGAGGTTGGAGATAAAAAAATGAATTTGGTCTTTATGATAGTTCTTAATGTTTTCGAGATTGAATGGTAACCAGGGAAGTTATTCTTGCTATTCCAGAGGCTAATTTTGTCATCAAAAGATAGCTTGCCATTATTAAAGAGGCATATTTTTGAAGCGGTTTCTTTTTCCGAAGGTAAACCCGAAGATTTTAGGTTTTTCCATAACTTTTTTGAATTTCCTACGTTATCTTTAAATTTTTCAATGACGCGATTTCTATTGACTTATTAGCTTTGTAAAGGCATGATGATGTCATGGAAAGATCTTATTACCTATCTAAAAATATATATATATATTTTGGTTTATCAAATGATGGACCATTTAAATGCTTAATTTCATGGATCTAGGTCATGTAACTGATGGCTGAATCATTTCCCTCTCCTCAGGTGTTCTACGTCAAAAGATGATAAGGTTGATGTATGATAGGGTTAAAATATATTATATGCAAACTCTACAGTTCCGCATCTTCTTGGGAAGAATATTTTTCTCAATTTCATTGTTAACCCATATATAAGTGAACCTCAGATAGAGTAACATGCATATATATCCGGTTGAGGACGCATACGTTTATACCCTGAATAAATTAGATTTGGTGTTAACCCTATTTTCAAAGAGGATAAATTATGATCTTCTTGTGTATTATCGTATTATCGAATGTAGCTCTTAAGAGAAAAAACAACGAATTTTGTGTAATTAGAATTTTTCACAGGACCACAATTAGACAATATTTTGCAGAAGGTTACAGACTATAAAAGTCATAATCAATTTACTCCATTCAATATTTTTTAGTTTCTTTCATAAAGAAATCAATGAATATTAAGAAAGTAAATAATATTTCGCCATTACTTAAGATTTACATTCACAGCCTACAAGCTTTTTACCAATGGGCATCGAGATTTTTGCCATATTCAATAGAAAATTGAAAAAATGAAAATTGAATGTATGGTAAAATCGTAACTTGGCGTTAACTCCTTGGGGATAACTTATGATAAACTGAAACAATGAATTAATGAATTACACAACACAGTATTTACATAGTTTCAAAATACAAAGGAAAGAATAAGCAGTTAAAAATATTTAAGTACAATTTTCAGAAATATCACAATACCTCTAATTACAGTGGCAGGGGTAACAAAAATAAGATTGTTCCCTTTTAAAGGTATGCAATAAATGAGAAAATCTTACTAAAGTTGGAAATAAAAAAGGATAAAATTAGCGGTGCATGCCAACCCAGCCTTAGTTTTTGGTGCATATTCCATATAGCAGCATTTAATTCTATGTTTGAAGGAATTTATGCTGTTTGCAGTTTTGAGATTAGAAGATAATTGATTCCATAACTTAGGTCAATGTTACTTTTACGAAATGGAAGCGTCAATTTGTCTTTCGACCTCCGAGTGGTACGGCTCTGATTAGCAGGATGAAACATGCTCCACTCTTTGCTTTGTCAGAAGCCAGTTAATTGTCTGCGAATCTTTGGCACTTTGTAGTGCGGTATTTTTCATTTTTAGACAAATGCGGATACAGTTATTTTGGGCAATTTCGATTTTTTGGACAGCCTGTTATTTCAAACGGGATACCACAAAAAAAACAAGCATAATCAATATGTGGTTGGATTAATGCATTACTTAGTAGTCTTTCGAGACTATAATTAATCAAAAAACATTGTTTCCTATAAAGAAATGCCAGCCTGCCATAAATTTTCCCAAGTACTTTAGCTGCCATTGGTTCTCCAGAAAATATTTTATCAAAAATGGATCTAAGGTAAGTAACTTGGGAATATTGTTTGATCTTGATGTCTCCCCTGTTAATGTTTATTTTTTTTCATGGTTTTATTCTTATTCCTTGCAAGGACAATACGTTTTGTTTTTCCTCTCCTAAGTGTATACTGAACCTATTCTAAATAAACAAATCGCAAAGAGAATATATAAACTTTTGTTAAAATTTTCTTCTATTGTTTCAGCATTTCTGTCACTAAAGATTAGACAGGAATCGTCTGCGTACAAAAGTAGTTCGCAATCGACAGCTTTTTGCATGTCGTTGTCGTAGAACAGAACTATCAGCGGGCCAAGAATTGATCCTTATGGTACCCCACAAGGTAGATAGCCAGTACTAGATATCTGTTTTTCTACGTTGACTAGGAATTCTCTGCTTCAAGAGAGGAATTGAACCACGAAATGGCCTTCTCACTAAAACTGATGTAGGCCATCTTATCCTGGAAAATTTTGCGGTCTATTGTGACCAAGGCTTTTTGAAGGTCCATTAAGAATACCCTATTCAGCATGCCTACATCACTTAAGCACTTATGTATCAAAAGAACTTATATGTTGAGTGGTGCGTGCGAGAGCCAGATTGGAAACTCTATTGTACTTTGTTCCTTTCGAATACTTTTGAACTTGGTTATGTATCACTTTTTCTATGATTTTAGAAATCTGGGGAAGAAAAGAGATTGGCCAATAATTGTTAAGCTCGACTTTCGATCTCTTTGTATTGAGTTGTTGCTTCAATTTCGCTTCTTTACAGCCATAAAGAAATTCCGATTAAGAAGTGGATAGATTACACAATTCATATATGGGCTTTGCCAGAAGAGTGCATCATCTTTAAAGTGTTTATGCAACAAATGTTTCGACCTCGATTTTATTGTCTTTTATGAACATTTAATATTTTTTGAGAAGAAAGTTGGTAAGTTTATCATATTGTGATATCTAAAAGTATTTTTAATTATTTTTCGAAAAGTAGTAGGTCGTGCGAATTTTTATTGCGTCTTGTGACGTAGATCATTTGTTCATGCTTCCTTCCTTCAGGCATTCTTCATTGATTCGTACAGGAAAAAGTTTGAGTGCGCTTCATATAAATTTAGTTTGATGGTGTTTGGATAAATTTCGGACATGGAAAATGTCTGATAGTGAGTCAACAAGATCAAGAAGCGTTTCTACAGATAATTTGTCTCTTGAATTTGATGAAGATGGTAATTATGCAGTGTTGAACTTAGTGGCCCATGCCCTTTGTCGAAAAAGTAGCAGAAGTTGGTGAAGGTAGAGATGATTTTTTGAGGAAGGTATTAAAAATCTGGAAGCATGCCTCATAAAGAGAGCTCAATTGAATTATTGGTACGTATAAGCCTCTTAAATTAGTTATTATACTAACCTAGTCGGAGGAAAAGAAAAAGAATGGTTTTGGTTAGACCTATTCATGACGAAGTTGGTTGATATGATTGTTGTTGGCGTGGAAAAAAATTTGGGCATTGTTTCACTTCTGCTTTAAATCCTTGAAACTAAAACGCTTTACTGAATAGTGAATGTTGTGTGTGCATGTGTTTTTGTAATCAGTGAATGAAAACATTATATATCAGGAAAATTCGTATCTTACTTATAAATATTTGATTCCTTTATCTCTACTATTAATGTGAAATGAAAATATATCGATGTCGTTATGGAGAGAGGGATTTGGTCGTGACGTTTAAAAAGATTAATTACATGCAATCAAAATTACATACAATCAAAAATATCAATTTGTTGTGAGGGTGGCTAGACTAGAGGCCTTTTGGCTAGTTTAGAGGATTTAGAGGCTTTACTATAATTCTTTGGCCTCACTTTCTCAAATAATATTATCCTAATGTTTTGACAAGAAAATCAAACAAATCATAAAATCTGCCTTCATAAATAACAGTAGAAAAGATTGCCACTATTTTTCAAATGCATGCTGACATAGTGCATTGCATGACATACAGGCTTCAATAATTTACTGCAATTTCTAAAAGATACTGGGAAATTGGTCATAAAAACATATACATTGCATATTTTACTTTTAAAAAAAATATAACAAAACTAACAATGTGATATGTATTTATTAGGATTAACTGTTTGTAAATAGACTATTTAAACAGGGATTGGATTTAATGAATACATTGAGTTATCGTGTTTAACGTGCGTAGCCCGCGAAAGTCTCGAGATGACTTGTCTCCAGCAGGGGACACGTGTTATACATAATTTTTAGTTTCAGGCACATATGCTTACTATTCTTGCAAGGTGTGGGTTTCTGCGCTGGGGGGGAGGGGGGCCCATTAGGGCGATCCCGGTCCTTTCTCTCGATGTGACCACACCTCGTGATTCCTTGTGCCTCTTCATAGAATTACAGAGAGTTAGCAGCTCTCCTCACACTTTCACTGCAAGTATGACCTTGTTTTGTTTGTTTGTTTTGTTACCTTATTTTTATTCAAACCTTTCATCTATTCGAACCTTGGTGGGATTCGAACCCACCACCTTGCGGTTATGAGTCCGGCGCCTTAACCATATAAATCTTTTTGTGTCTGTGATCTGTATAACAATTATCTGCAAGTAAGCAATGTCCTTACAGACAAAAATGTATGTACTGTACAGAAAAAATCTAAATTTTACATTATGTCTCTGGTAAGAACAGTGCTCCAACAATATGATCTGTTCAAATTTTGCATCCTACTCTTTTTTGTATATAATTAATAATTATATGCATTCATTATGTCGTATCTTGCTGTAATGCAAACACATGGGTTTACGTCACAAAATATTTTGTTGCCATTACTGTATGTTCACATCAACAAGGTTGTTCAAAACCGTATAATCTAGTGTTGTACCTTCATACTGTATGGATGATGGCCATTTGTGTTATCCTTAGCAAATTCATATCCAACATTTATTTACAAATTTATTTAAACCAAAGACTCAATTAAAATGTCAAATATTTTTTAACTGTGAACACAAAATTAAATTATTTGCATTACGTACAAAAAATAAATTGAGCACAAAATCAATCCAGGAATGAGAATACACAGTATATATATATTCAATTTACACTATTCAGTCCAGTTTAACACACTCCAGTGGTCCATTTCTCATTCTCACATCCGAGATGATATGTAAAACATTTTTTGTTTTCATTGTGTTTTGTGTCACAAGATGAATATATTGGGATATCTTTCCTTTGAAGTTCTATATTTCCTTTCTCAAAAGCATGACAAGAAAAAATGCATATTTGCACAATATCAAATTTCTAAAAATATTCACCATTGTATTTGTTCAATGATGAAATCCTCTATGAATTGCAATGAAAAAAAAGGAAGCACCAGCCAGTACCATATATATTAGATATATATTATTATATCTTTTTCTTGTGTAGCTTTACCTTTGTAAAAATTATATGTAAGAGACATTCGTTTTTGAACAATTTTGTCCTTGAAAAGCAATAAATTATCCTGTTCCTCTAGCACCCTCGCTTTTCTGGCAATAACTGTTTGTTGCTTTTTGGCTAATTTCCAAAACAAAAAATACATAAATCAAACGATTGATGGTGCATTTACGATATTAGGCGCACCCTTGCATATGCCTTAAGTACAATGCACCCACCAGGTGATTTTCAGAGAACTGAGCAAGAAGAGACGGTACGATATTTCTAGCTCTAGAGTTTTGTTAACTGCATTGATATTAGGGACAACAGCAGACTTCATTTTTTTTTTTAATACATGGCTATTTTCCTTTTCACAATGATATAAACTTCCTCCAAATGAATCTTGCAAACGGTTTATGTTGAAGACTTAGGCCCAGGTAGATGTAATATTCAACAATCTGTTGCCACTGCATAAAAACGTTCCTACAGCGAATCGCTTTAGATAATTTGTTGAATCGGGGAAGAAATGCACGGTATAATCCTTCGTTTACTAAGAGTTCTTGCAGCTTTCTCCGTGAATCGTTTTATCGATTTAAAATCTGCCGTTAAGCTCCCTGATAGAGTCTGCCACACTGCGCTCGCCATTGAAACTTTTGGCGCGAAAATGCCAAAATTGGCAACTTCAAAGGGCTGTAAAAATGTTTTGATTTGGAACTTTTGAATTCTGTTTTTTGATTCAACCTGGTTGCATAAGCAATTTAAGATATTTTTCTGCGATGTTACCGATTCTTATTGGTTTGGCACTGTTTATTTCTTCTAAGAATTTGGGAAAATGTTTGATGGAGGTGGGATGCAAAGAAAATTATTTTGGAGTTTTCTTCAGATCTTCATAACAGTTTTTACGATTATTAGATTGAGTGGTGACCAAGGACGTTTTTCCACTAATCCTAAAGCTAATTTTGAAAATAAATCTTTAAAGGTTTCTGCATTAGTTTTATCATAAAACGATAACTTGCCGGTTCTAGTTTAGATATATTTTTGAAGAGTTATCCTTTCCAGAAGATAAACCCCACGACTTTAGATTTTTCCATAATTCTTTTGTTTTCCCTATGTTATCTTTCAATTTCTCAACAACCAAATGTTTCTTCATCATCTTTATTCAGCTCTAAGCTTCGTTGCAGGCTACCTTATACTCATCAAAATCAGTATTGATTCCAGATTTTTTAAACCGTCTAAATAACTTGTCACAATTGTTTATCCTTACAGAACTTCATCATCAACCCATTCCTGAGTACGGATTTCATTTACTGGGGCTATTTGGTCGATGACTTTGGTTATTGTGGCGAGAAAGTTGGAGAATGCAGAGCTCATATTGTCGAATAGCATATATTTTGGAATTTAATTTGTTTTGGTTTTTCGAGGAAAAGTTTCATGGAGTACTTTTTCCTAGCACGAATTTTGATATGACTGTGTTCATACATTTTTGGCAAGGATAATTTTTCTCGTGCAGTAAATAAATTTATGGTCAGATAATCCAATATCTATGACACCATGTCGTGAAATTTTTCTGGTAAAGTTCATGAGAATATGATCGATGATTGTAGCTGATTTCTGAGTAACTCGAGTAGCTGACCTGCTTCAGTCGATGGAGGGAGGAAAACTCTTTGTGTTGTTTAACTCCATTAAAACCTCATCTATGCTGTTTGTCAGATTGACATCAAGGCATCACTTCTTGATCATCAAAGAATCTTGATTTGGAGATAGCTAGCGATAATCTATCAAGGAATCCTGTCCCATTTAGAGGCCTGTAAAAATACTAACAAGAATTGGTCCTGTTTTCGGCAAATGAATATCCAAAAACGTTTTTCCCAGATCATTAGAGAAATTCCATCTCATATCAAAAGCAATGTTTTTTTATTATAGAGCAGGCTACTCCCATCCCCATGTGTATTTCTGTCGCATCTTTTATTTCATAGCCGTCAATTTCTATTTCACCCTTGAATATGCTTTTGCCCAGTTTAGTTTCCAATATTCCGATTACCTTAGCTTTTGATGTGTGTGATATGGGCTAAGTTCATCAATTTTCGACAGTAGACTTTTGATGTTTAGATGCAGAAATATTTTTCCAAATTGTTCCGAAATCTTCTTACTATGATTGACAGTACGATTGTTTTTTTCTTTTTAAGACTGCATAATATTTACAGCCTGTTCGGTGTAAAGGACGCAATGTCGCCAAATTGTTCAAAAGATGCATTGCGGTAGCCAATGAATGCGATGCTGCAACCCTTTACAAAATCGTTGAGCGATTCCTACATTATTGTAAATTTGCTAAAAGCACTCCGATTTGCAAAAAATACCTTGACTGTTGATATTGCAGATGCAGATTAAAACAATATTAAATTCAATCTGTGAGCTGCACATTTGAAGAAGAAGGCAAATCAATACTCCTCATGGACAAGAGCTGGAACGCCTGCAATATGGTCAGACACAACAGAAGCACCATCATATGTCTTCATAGTTATTATTTCTTTCAGAGAATCCCCATACATGTTAAGGATAAACTTCACAATGGCACTAATTGAGGGGCAGATCTATCAGAACCGACGTGTAAAAATGTCAAAAAATCCTTAACAACTTCACCCTCTCTATCCAGTTGAATGATAACACTAAGTTGTTTTTTCGTAGATACATCAGTTGTCTCATCGACACGAATGCTTCAAAATGTGCACTCTTTGATTTTCTTTTCAATTTGATCCTGGATAATAGAGTCGATGCATTCAATCAGGTCACTTTGAATATCTGATGAAACACCAGTGAAAGCACTAGTATGCACCCTTTTATAATCTGCCAATCTCCTATGAAAACTAAGTTCAAAGACCGAACCAAATTTGGACAAACACTCCAACAGCTATCTGTAATTTCCTTTATTGAGGCTTTTGGTTGATTCGTCTTGGTCCCTGAATGCCAACCCCTGCTTGCCTAAATAAAGCACAGCCTCTGAATTGGTTTTGAGCATCTCTCTGTTATGTCTCACCTGCTAATTATGGCGCTCCACATCATCTCCATTGGCCCTTCAAAACAACACATCAACCCTGTCAGTTCAATCAAAGGTCTTCCACTTCCTGAAAGCTTCGATGTGGCAGGTGTTTTCGGCTGTCTGATAAAAACTCCGGATGTCCAAGTAACCATTCACTGTCCATGATTTCGCCTTTCCCGGAACGACGAGCAAACATGGTCAGCAGAAAAGACGTTGTAGATCTTCACTTCCACAAAGCCATTCCTTCCTGACCCACCATTCTTCCTGAAACAGTGGGTTAAAGGTCTTCAATTTCAATTTTGGTGCAGACCTATGGTGCTGCACTATTTCTTTCTGAAATGATATCTCGATCAACGGCAATCTTCCTAGCTTACAGTAACGAGTTGCAATGGCAATTTTACAAAAATTAAAAAAGGAAATTTCGGCAATAGTTCTAAACAAACGCTAGTCACAGTGAATTTCACACAATGACACAGGGGGATGAGACTACTCCTGCCTTTGAAAGAAGGCAGGAGTTGATGGATAAGATTTCTGCAATGGGCGCCCGGTTAGAAAGACTCAGCTAATCAAATAATTTCATTGCTCATTAGTCCAGCCAGGTTATGATTCTTATGTTCGCTAGGTCCTACCCAAAATTGAGAGGTAGGACATGCATTGTTCTTTTCTATTGTGAGGCAGGACTAAATGCAAAGGCGTGTAGGAAGGTTTCTTTGTAAGGCATGACTAAACCACAGGGCGCGGTCCTGCCATAGTTATAGATCACAGAATATTATAGTAAATAAGTGAGCGTAATGTTTTATTGGCCTCCTGTGATAAATACTGACCACGCAGAGGTGTATTTACGCATTTAAAAAGCAATGAGCACCAGCAACATTATTATGACGAAAAAAAAATGGTAGAGTTTGGATTGTCTGTATAATGTGATGTGCTTTTATGATTGAGGTGTCTGGTGGTGGGGTGGTGTGTAGTTTTGGAGGTGGTTTGGTGGTGAAATGCATTGTATGTTTGGATTTTATTAGTTTGGAAGGATGTATAGTATGGTGCATTGCAGATGGTATAGTTGCAGGTGCCGCTATTGTCTTCTGGCTGGAGTTAGCTTGGATAAGTGTGCTGATAAAGTGCTGTACTTTACCAGTACACCTATTGTACATTTACCTCCTCTGAAAAATATGAAGGTAAGAATCAGAAAGGCAGAGAGTCGTAAGTAGAGTAGTACAAAAAACGGATTTAAAGGGGGGGGGGGGTGGTATTGCCCACAAACGGCCAGGCCGCCGGGGAAACGAAATATTTTACTGTTGCTATCTTGTTTCATGGCAACACAAATTGTAAAACAATAACCAACGGCTATCATGCCAAAATAAACTCACGTTGTACTTTAATAATTCGAGGTTGTGTGATCTGGATAGAAATGTTGCAAATCTCTCTGAATGTGTATTTTGAAAGTGGATAGTCTTGCATCAAATGTTTGGCACAAAAGTGTGAGTATGATTTCTGACCAGTGGAATACACTGGATGAGCTGATAACACCAGCGACATGTATTGTAAAAACAAACGATCTTGTTCTAGAGAAGCCAAGCGTGTTCTGGCACTTCAGTTGGATGAATGTTGGACGTCTGTGCCAACAAGAAAAACTGGTGGAGCTGCAATTGAGAAAGACAGTAAGCTAGATGGTTATCAATACCTGGAATTTGGTTTACATTAATGGTAAACTCGTTCTTTGCTGCGATAAAAAAACAGTTTCCTTAATAGAGCCATGATGCCAGGAGCTTTCGATGTTTTGGCAGACCATATATCAACTACTGCATGATTATCACAGTGGAAAATTAACCGCTTACCACGGAATTTGTTGGGCAATAATAAACAAGTTATAAATATGGGAAATAGCATTTTCCACTGAATTGACTTCTTCATGAAATGCCTTGGTCATTTTTGCGCAACCGACTCACCATCACAAAATATACCGAATCCGATGGCCCGGATGCGTCAGTGTGAATATTCATTTGATTTGTTACTGTGGTATTTGCCTCTAAAATCGAAAAATGACCGTTCAATTTTGGTAAAAATTCCACCAATCATTGTATCTCCGGCCTGGCCTCTTAATTAAGAGACATGTGATGTGACAGTTTATTTACTGATGATCGAAATATCGATGTGGACTCTAGTGAACATTCGACCCGAAAGTATGACTTTTGCTGTAAATGACAGTTTTCCTATTAATGAGAGCAGTTCGCGTTTTGTACAATTTTTCTTTGGCATCAATTCGGTAATTTAACATGATAATTCTGACATTCTTTTCTCTGGAAGTCTTAAGGACATTCATTGTGAGTCAATTATAACCCTCAGGTATGTCAAACTTGATACTAGACAAAATACATTTTGCGGAGCTAACGGGATTTCCAATTTTTTTGAATTTTGATATCATTTTATTCATATTTTTTGATTTTGGGGTTCCTGCTATGAAATAATCTTCCAAATAATGGGTACTATGTTCACTATTATAGTTATTTTGCATAATCCACAAAACTGCACCCTCTACACGAGTAAATCTGTTGACAGACGATCTTAGGCCAAAAGGTAAACGAATGTCCATGAAGTAAAAACCCTGAATTATGGAACCCAAATAATGCCAGTCTTCTTTGTGAACGGGATAAATTCGGAAAGCACTTTTAACATCGATTTTTGACATTAAGGATCCTTTCCATAATTTTTCGGCAATGTTTTCTGCGACATCAATTTGTAAATAACCCACCAGTGCCGTAACAGGACAAATATGACCATTTGTTCTTGCCAATACAAATATGATCATTTGCTCTTGCCAATACGGTTTTAGAATGAAATAAATGAATAAATGCTATAATTCGTAACTGATGTGAGTCGATTGAAACATCTGATATCGATAAATGGTAATTCGAAATGAAACCTGACCTTGGAACAGTAAACGCAGATACTCGCAAAAAAAAACAGAAAAAAACTGCTTACTGCCCAAAACATAATGTTGTCTTGTTTACTTAATTCCAATTGCAGTTTAATTGCAGCAAATACAGTTTAATTGCAGCAAATACAGGACTAACGCAGTTATTTTAAGTTTATCAGGAAATATTTGAACAGCTTTCTTGCGACGTCAGTAAAATTCGTGGGAAAATTAAAAATGGGTCAGAATAACCGGACTGTACATGTAATGGCCTAACTGCTGCCAAATACATTTTTAAAGTTGAGGCTGGTCTTGTGCTACTCATTTCCCCGATAAAATGTAATATTGTCAATGTAACTCGTGTTTCGGACGTAAGTCATGTTTTTTTGAAAAAGCCTTTGAGCAAAAGAGTAATTTTTTTTTGGTATTATTGGCAAAATAATTCTCTAACACGATTTGACATTTTGGATCCAAGGGAAAAACACTAGTCTGTTGAACAGACCATCTGGAATTCAGAGAGAACTTATAGCCGCTCTTGGGACAGCAAGACAAAATTCCTGAAATTTGAAACCAGAAAGTAAGCCCGCATTTGTGTTAAATCTTCCTGGAATATGAACAGCTGAAAAATTGAAATTTTATAGGAAAGGAATTGTCGATAATTTCCACAGTAAAAATGTTATGTATCTATCCCTGCAACTGCCTTTACGTAGTACAATCACAACCACATAACCCGCATACGTGACCAGGCCTTGACCAAAATATGAGCTGCGACAACTATTTGAATAATCTCTTATATTGCTATGTTTAAATTATCTGCTCCACCTGGCCATTTACCAGCAAACGGCTCTAAACCATTAATTGCAGCGAAACCATAGGCTTCCGGCGCATCACATTTGACCCAATTTTCGCTAATTTTCAAGGAAGTAACTGTATTTCCTGTAAGACTGAGAAGGTAGAACCCAAATATTTAATTCGTTTGCTGGATCTGAAATCTTTTCAACAGCTAAGGGCACACCCAATTACCTTACAGAGGCTATCACACGTAGCCAAACTGGTTGCAGACTGTTCCAAATCAGAGGCTACGAAATGAAAATCTTCCAAATAGTGTTGGATATTTAAAAATTTTCCTATATATGTAAATATTTTGGTTGTAGAGCGTAACACAAACGGTAGGGCAAGGTCAATAAAAATTTATTTTTGCAGCGTATGCCTAAAAAATGACGTTGAGATGATATACTGGTAATAATCTGTAGGCCCAACTAATTTCAAATGTAGCTACAAAAAAATTTTGAACATGCTTCATAATCTTTGAAATTTTTTCCGGTAGACCTGTATGTGATAAATCGGCATCCTTATCCACAATCCGATCATTTATACTTGAACCATGCGAAAAGGATAAATCTGTAACGAGTCTGAATTTTCTTAAGATAGATTTTGGAATAACCTCAAAATGATTTATGATTCAGATTTGCTATCGGAAAAACCTCAAAAGGGCCAGCCATAGAAACCGCATATAATTTAACGTTCAGATAGTTGTAAATTACATGTGGTTGATCACAAGCCGATTGACAATTACTTTGTGCAGACGTGAAATTTCCCTCGGTAATTTCCATGGGAAAACCATTTAGTAACCCATACCATATCCATGAGGAATCAAGATCAGATAACTTGTCTAATTAATTTTTCCAAGAAGATATATTTATAAGAAGGTGTTACCTACATTGGATTAGGTAATCTGACATTAACATTCAAAACAGTCACTTTAGAAGTCTCCAGTTATTTACGCGAGATCTTTCTTGAAATGGATGACTGTCCTTCACTTTATCTTTGTCTGGAAAAAGTACCTGTTTAATTGGACGTGGAAGATGAAACTGGACAAGGCGGACTCGGGTGTGGACCTCTACATTGAGCACAAACATGAAAAGAACGACAATGTGGGGATAGGCAAGGCCCATTGTTCCATTTGGAACAAAATGGAAACAAAAAAGCAAAATGAGTATCTCTTGTAGGCTGAGAACCCTTCGCAATTACTTTTGCCATCCACACAGTGGGATAACTTCACCCAGGAAACATCCTCTTTCTCTGCTACGTGTTTCCGTAAAGCCACGTCATAATCCAACCAGTATAGACCATCGTTATCTCTTTTAGCAGATCAAAGAAGCAGGAAAAAGCTGAACAGGTCTGACGATTTTTCGTGGCACTCTTTCGAGATAGTTGCTCCATGCACAGCCCATGCCTCTGCCCATTCTGCAAAATTCCGAATGGACTGAAGATCCAACTTCACTAACCAATTCAAGTGAAAACAGCTCGGTTCTAAGAATGGCAAAATTCTTCAAATTAGCAAGCTTAAGTAGTACCAAATCAACAAACTGGCCCTTTATAATATTTTCCAACAAGTAACCTGAAACTGGTGAAACAGCGGACGAGACACAGACTGGCAATGTTCCTACCTCCACTGATTCAACCCCTTGGATAGATCCTGTACCTGCAGTATTTTTTGGAACAGCCAATGATGGAAAAAAGGCAGGCCAGTCCTGAGAAGCACCTAGACGAGTAGGCAAAACGGATGCCAATGTTTGCGAGGACAATCTATCAAAGGAAGGAGCAGCTGCAGGGTACACTTGGCCTGTTTGTCCCTGAACAGATATTTCACAAGGAGTCCCAAAAAATACTTACGTTCCGGGACAGACATTTTGGCCTGAAATGACTTGACGTGATCCATGCGGCTGTGGAGGAACAGCAGCGGCAGAACTCAGAACAATATCAACATTATTAGGCTCATCGTTATTGTCTGACCTAGGGGCAATAGTTGACAAAACACCAAAAATTTCTCACATCTATTGGCTCAAAATTAGAAACCGCTTCTTGCCTGCTCATTGAATTATCTTATCTCACAATAGGTGGTGTTTCTGTGCTCTCTTCCATGTTACTATTTATTGAATGTGCAAAATTACCCTTGCTTTTCATCAACATGAAACTAATATAAACTGAGGTATTTGCAAATAAATGTTATTATACTTTATGCTGTCGAAATATCTAAGTATACCTCAATGAATGAACAAGAAAACTAATACGATCTTACCAGCGATTCCTGACCTGAAGGCCAACAAGTGATATGCCGTTTTGTTTCGTGGATTGTGTGACCAATCGTGTGAAAAATAAAATAAAAACAAAGTAACTGTAACCACCGTGATACAGAATAAGCTCCGACGAACATAGATTTCACAATGCCGGCAAACGTGATACTTCTCCTCTAAACTTGTTGAAGGCGCCGATCAGTCGTCCCATTTATGCTGATGACGTTATATTTTTGTCTTCAACACATATTGGCCTTAAAAGAGCCCAAATGCATTGATAAAATACTGCAATGACTGGAAGCCCAAAACAAAAAATATAAATCTAAATGCATGACTTTTTACAAAAAAGGCACAAAATACCACCCTTTCCATGTATGTATTTGTGTATGTATGTATCTTTAATTCCGCAACTAAATTAAAGATCAAAATCAAAATTAAATGATAAAATGTAATGCAATGCTCTAAATGTTAAATATTATCAATATGATAAAATGTTAAAATCAACTCAAAATCAAAATATATTAGTTTTTTCGAGGCCACGCCTTTTAGATTGATTTAAAATGACACTAAAGTTCGATCCTCATTGCAGATTGTCCTTTCAAATGACTCTATATTCTGCAAGATCATTTTGAGGTTCGTATGACGTACCTAACGTAGATTGGTTGTCATCAAGAAATAACCGCAATTCATGGCTATATGTTCCTAACAGAGCCATCAGCTCTGTTGCGGAACCTTCTTAAAGTTCTGCCAATCGCTGATTCTCGGATATATTGTTTAACCATTCAGAATAATCAAAAGAATAGTTCGTGTTGTACCCAAGTATCATAAACTCATCAATCTCATATGTTCTCTTACATTCACGGTCTTTAATACGATCTCACTATCTATTACGATCAGGTAACAATCTTACAATTTCACAATCCTACAATTACAATCTCAATCTCCCTTATAATTAAAAAGTTTTAATACTAAAATATCAACATTGTTACATAAAATAAACCAGTAAGAATTAAGAATAACAGGAAAAGGATGTGTTTTTCAATACAATAGATCTACGCAAATCCTGCAATACTGCTTTAAGTATAAACATGAAATGTTACCTTATTCATACTGCTATTATGAATCACAAAGCCTAAGGTTCCTTGTTGTAATCATTCTGTCCCATGCATCACCGCTTAATCACATGAAAACGAGACTCTTACGCATATGCAGCCTACTTCAAAGCAACATAGTCATACTTGTTTTCAATCATAACATGCATCAAGTTACAATGAAATATGTTTATTCAAATACACTACAAAATTAATAACAAATACTCTGCAAGAAATAATAATTAAACTTCTAATTGTATCAACGTTCCTTTTTCTAATAATTCCTATACACCCAGGGTCAGGGTTTTTCCCAACATACTCCCCCTTTTGACTCATCCTGAGTCAAACCTATTGCTGGTGCGCGACTGGGGTTTTACAACTTTGCTTGGGAAATCACACAATTCACATTTCTCTCTAATCTCCCACTCTTCATCATATTCCTCACTGATCCTTGTATTTCACTCTGTCTGTCTAAATTAAAAATATTTAATGGTAAATTAAAATGTTTCTCACCATTCCCCTACATTCCTACCATGTTTCCATTTCTCTTGCTACTTTGATTACATTTACTATGATTTCTCTTGGCACTTTGCTGTTTGACTTGTTTTCCCTTGGTGTTCTTGTGTGTTCTCTGGCATCCCTTTGGTGGGCAAGTCAGAGTAAAATTCACATGTGTGCAGTGCACAACTGCTTAATGTAGCATTTCTCTAATTGGGCCAGAAAGTGCCCATCCAAGTGTTATCTTTATAGCAACTGGCTCATGATCTGCACCTTTTCTCATCTCTCTATCCTGAAAACTAAAAAGATAATTTGCCCCCACAAGAATTCCCACTTCTAAATAGTTATCTTTATCAATATCAGAAAAACATAAATCCTCAAGATGTGAATAAAAGTTTTTTTACTCTCTCTCTACATGTACATTAGTTACATCAGAAATCCTATCTACAACATAAGCTTTTATTCTCACTTCCTTTCCATCGAAAATACTCATGAGACCTAAATTAACAACATCTCTCTCTTTCACTCTTGCCTCAATTGCTCCAAGCGATATTATTCCCAATCTTTTTCTCCTAATTGGGGTCAGTCCAAATTCCCTCGCGACTTTGGACGTCACAAACGACTTGTGGCTTCCACTATCGAAAAGAACTCTTACCCTGTCATCCTTCTTTCCATTCACAACAGCTTGCGCAGTTTGCAGGGCTACCCTCCCCCCCGTATTGAACATTATCTACGCACGAGCTTGCATTAACGCTGCTGCTTCCTGCTCCTATAAAACATTTGTTGTGGCTAGGCCGCCTATCATTACAAATAGAAGCGAGATGTTTTCCATTACAAAATTTACACATGAGCTCACTTCTGCAGTCTTCAGACCGGTGTCCCTTTGTAGGACACAGAAAACATCGTCCATAGTTCATAATCACTGCTTTCCTCTCATAATTTCCCTTCACCTTTTTGCAATCAACTTTTTCGTGACTATACTGCAGGCAATGGGCACAATTTCTTTTTCTATCTCCAT
This sequence comes from Phacellophora camtschatica, assembly GCA_036873815.1. Lineage (NCBI taxonomy): Eukaryota > Metazoa > Cnidaria > Scyphozoa > Semaeostomeae > Ulmaridae > Phacellophora > Phacellophora camtschatica. The sequence goes on from JAYJMH010015997.1 coordinate 24,746, forward strand.
TTCTTTGAATCACGTGAAGCACACTGTTGTCTTGATTGCTGTCATCATTCTTCTTTTGGGGTTTCCACTCTGCTGATCTCGTTTCTGATTCCACGGGCTTGCTGAAAATGGACACGTGTTCTTCTCAAACATCCAACTCTTTTCGCATTGCCAACAACATGTCCTCCATTCTCAAATCTTCATGATTTCCTGAAAATCCTCTAATCATGCTTCAACGAACGTGATCCGGAAATTTTTTCAAAAATGATTGGCATGACAGTGCTGGCATAACTGTATTCATCCACACCCAATGCATTAAGTCCTCGGAAATGCGTTTCTATGACGTCATATAGCTTAATCAACGCGTTCATGTTGCCTTCGTGATACTCGGTGCATTCAGTATGTCATTGATGTGCGCTCTTTTTATTATCTTTGGCTTTGCAAATCGTTTTATCAATAAATCAATGGCATTTTCATAGTTCCTTTCGGTTAATTCGAACCCTGCAACGACTTGTCTGGCACTATCTTCTAGATAATGCTTCAAATACGATAATTTGTCTGCAGTGGAAAGTTCTTTGCTGTCATGGACGGCACTTCTAAAAGAGTCCCGAAATTCTTGCCAGTCCTGCGGTCTTCCTGTAAACTTCTTCAGTTCAAGAAAAAACCGAAAACGTTATCCTTTGATATTTTTCCAGAGTTAACAGAGGAAAACAAATTTGCTTCTGGTAGTCAAATCACCCACGGACTCGCAAGTTCTCCAGTTCTGTTCTCAAAAGTAACATCAGGACAATATCTACCATCTTTCTACGTGAAGATTTAGGCAATTTTGAGTTGCCAAACATTTAAATTGTAGATGGTAACGACTATCTACAACGCGATTGTGAAGTTAATTTATTGTTCTTCTGTTGTCAGTCTCAATTCTCAATGTATTAGAAATGGAAAACTAATACATTCGCTGCGCAGGCAAGCAATAACAAGCAACCAGCACCATGGTGATTAACATCACGCTGAGCCAGCCATCACAAAGAAACTCTGCTTAATGTATTAGAAATTGAAAGCTCTTACATTCGCTGCGCAGGCAAGCAACAGCCGTTTGGAGGCAGTTTCACAATGCAATGAATAAATCAGATAAGAAATTCCAAAGCTTCATTGTTTCAAAAAAGATAAAGGGGCTCTCCTACCGTTTAAACAGTACTTTGCAATTATCGTTTTTGTCAGCACTTTATAGGTATTCACTGAAGACATAACTGCAATATTGGACTGTTAGATTGAGGAAAGTTATATGTGCTTGGAGAAAAATATTATTTAGGTTTAAATTCAATGTTTTGAGGCTGCGTGTTTGCAATTTTTTTCTGCAAAAAAAGATGTATTAGACTAATACATTCAGTACCATCCCCAGCCGCCACTGAAAGTATGTAAAATCTCTGCCCCTAAATTAGAGTGGCAGAGATAGCATTAAAAGATCAAAAGACCATGTTTCCATAATGGTCCCTTAGAAGTTTGTTTAAAAAAATTAAAAATAAATAAAAAAGAGATAAAAAGTGTACAAAAATGCCAATAATTTTTGTATTGTTTGCGGAGGCATTAATGATAAATGGAAACATTATTTTCCATCTTGTGAATGTTTTGTATTAAATTATACTTGATGCTATGCTTGAAAGTAAAAACTCTATGTTTGATTGTTTGTGGTCTTAAGATCTGACGCTAAGTTAATCCATAAATTAGGCCCTAAATAGGATAAACATTTTTGGCCTAAGGTGCTTTTGAGTAAGGATATATCATTTGTCTTTCGATCTTCGAGTGGAATGACTCTGATCTGCTGGGTTGACCATATCTAAGAAATATGATTACGAAGGACTGTTGTGAAGACTGCCGCCTTTGGATATTTTGGTACCCAGATCATTTCCCGTCATTCAAAGCACTGACAACAGTTTGTTCACGTGATCTTCAGACACCTCCTTCCGCTTGCTTGAATATTAACGCCTTTTTTAATATGATTCAGTGGTTCTCAGTAGTTGAATTAAGTTGTAACGTGATCTTTATAATGGTAACTTAATATAATCTTGATATTTTATGAATATATTTAACTTCTCAAATATGTTTTCTTTGTGAAATCAAATAATTGGCGCGCAACGTGGGGCACGAAGGGGTATGAGGAGAATGTATTATTCGAAAACTCGACGGAGATCCATACGAAAATAAACGAAATCATGACGAAAATGGACGCGTGTAAAAGAGGAACTTTTGTTCACAGTGCAACCGAATCATCTACACCTCCGCCATTGAGGAATTCTACACCACCGCCATTACAAATCGGATTGTCGCCAACAGCAAATTCTTTTTTGCCAGTATCTGGTACGGTAAATCGAAGCAGTGCGTCCAGTTTGGAAACTTTGAGGTGAGACTGCCAAAGATCCAGTTGCCGAAGCTCAACGGGTATATAACCAAGTACCCAGCATTCTGGCAAAGCTTTAAATGTGCTGTCTCACGAAAACAATGACCTAACAGTGGTGCACAATTTAAATTACTTGTTGAGTTCACTAGAAGGAACTGCATACAAGGCAGTCGAAGGGTTAGAGATGACGGGACAGAATTATCCACATGCTCTGGAAATTCTAAACACACGATTTGGAAAGTCGCAGCAAATAATTAGTGCTCATATGCAAGAATTGTTGAACTTGCAGACCCATCAAAATGAAACTGTGGCACAGCTGCGAGGGATTTACGACAACATCAATGTCCACGAACGTGGACTTGTTTCCTTGGGAATTTCTTCGGAGCGTTATGGTAGTTTGCTGGTTCCTGTCATCATGGCCCGTAAAACCTCAGAAGACATTTGGCAGATAGATGAAATTTTGGAAATCATTTGAAGAGAAATAGAAGCTCGAGAAATTAGCCAGAAAGTTGTGACGACGGAAAGACGAAAGCAAACAAAAATAAATCCTCCGAGTGCTCCGAGTGCAACAACAAAGTCGTCTGTAGCAAGAGGGGAAACAATAAAACGAAAACAGCAGTGCTACTTTTGCCAGAAACAACATTATTCCGACAAATGCAATGAAGTTACAGATGTTAAAGAAAAGAGGTCAATTTTGATGAATGCGAACCGTTGTTTCAATTGCCTGAGAATAGGACATCAGTCACGTTCATGCAAGATCGCAGTCAGATGTTACAAATGCAAAGGAAAACACGCTCCGACTTTACATGAACGTCCAAGTCCGTCACAGAAGAGAGTTGCAGACGAGAAAAGCGCAGAGAATTCCGTGAATGCCACGCCTTCGGAGAGGAAAAGTGTATTGTTGCAGAATGCCCAAGCGTATGTTTTCGGAGCCAATCAAGAGGATAAAGTATTGACCAACATCTTATTTGATTCGGGAAGTGAACAGAGCTATATTTCCAAATAACTGAGACAGAAACGTGGACTGAAAGCTGCCAAAACCGAGAGTTTCTATCTGAACACTTTTGGATCCGAAAAATATTGGAAAAGAAGCTGCGATAGGGTTCAGGTTAAATTAGAATTAGGGAGGAAGTTCTTCTTATTACAGTACTTATTTTTCCCCGACTTTGTTCACCCTTAGCTACTCGCGTAGACATTAGATGCTACCCGCATTTGCTAGGTTTAAAGTTGGCAGATAATTATGCGAGCGGCGAGAAACGCATAGGAATTATAGTTGGCCATGACCACTATTATAGCATTGTACAAGGCGAAATCAGGAAAGGCTGCGCTGGCCCCGTAGCCATAAGTAGCAAACTAGGTTGGTTGCTTTCTGGGCCAGTAGTTTGTAATGAAAATTATATCGATTCGTCATCTTATAATATGAATCTTATTATAGATATTTTACCATTGAAAGAAGAAGTCATAGACAAAAACCAAGAGATCATTGACTCCCTTGAAAAGTTTTGGCAGCATGAGGCGTCAGGCCTAGTTGGGATCCATGATGAGCGAAAAATGAAAATGGATAAAACGAATATTCATTTTCAGGATGTTGAGTTTGCCTTTTAAAGATAGTTTGTCTGACTCTTTACCTTCAGATTACGCTATGTGCAAAAACCGACTTTAAGTCTTTGTTCCGAAAACTCAGTTCGAAGCCTGACTTTTGACAAGCCGACATAGAAAAGGCCTTCCTGCAAATTTCAATTGATGAAGGCCGACTGCGACACGATTAGGATTTTATGGTTTGACGATAACAAAAATTTCAATCCGCTTGTTCAAATCTCTCTTTTGTTGGAAACCAATTAACTTTTTGAAAATCTTTTCCACCTCTCGCAAGGTATGGGCTTCTGCGCTTGGCGCTGGGCGGCCCATCAGGGCGACCCCAGTCCTTCATCTCGATGTGACCACACCTCGGGATTCCTTTTGGCTTTGCCTGGAATTACAGAGAGTTAGCAGCCTTCCTCACACTTTCGCTGCAAGTATGACCTTGGTCAGAGGCTGATGCAGGGAAAAACCTGACTGATAATCTTACGTCGAAGGTGCAGAAGAAGTGGGGGCTTGGGGGTGAAGCTGAAAATTTTTTTGGGTGCCACGCCTTATTTTCATGTAAAAAAGGACACGCCCCTAATTTCAAAAACTAAAATAGGTTTGCAACTATAAAATTAATCACAGGTTAACGTTAACTACAAGATAAAAATAACCAGATTGTGTAGTTTATCAAGTTAACATTTTTGTTTTTGACTGCTCTAAATTAAACTAAACAATACGTCTTAAAATCAAGATTCTTCAATAATACAGGAGCCTCATAGCTTGAAACAATTTAACAAGAAATACAAGCTTGATTTTAAAACCCAAATCCTTACCTCACTGACTCGCTGGGAGGCGGTTTCGAGCCCGGTACCTTTCTGGCTGTATTGAAGAGAAACTGCAACTTCGCTCAAATAATCGAGTCAAATGCATGCATATAATTTCTTGGTAGCATAATTTAAATTATCTTCGATACTTCTTCTTAATTTGCAAATATCCTTTTTCTCCGAATGAGGAGTCTCTTTATTCTGCAGCAATCCCTCGAGCTACTTCACCACAGCAAGACTGTCTAGTGCAGCCATGATGCAGACAGATTTCCAGCACTTCCGCATCGCATGAGCGATTTTTCAATTACGCAAATATGATCTGGCATGTTTACAATACTCGAGAATCAAGAAAAGTAAGCTATAATTCGTCAAATCATGGTCAAATCGAATATTTTGAACCTGAATGATGCTCCCGCCAAAATGACTCTTTTTTAAGAATTTGATTGGTTATCCGAATAAATTTTAAAATCTGATTGATGCTCCCGCCAAATCAAGCATCAGGAATAGAAGATAGTGATTGGTTTTGAACTGTTTTTTTTGAAACTGACTGATGCTCCCGCCAAAACTCATTTGATGATCCACTTCGGATATTTTATGGACTCGAGGCGACAGACAAAATGTTTTTGAATGTGAGACGTTTTCGCTCAAGGATCACTCAGGGATTTGAACCTTTTTGTATGAAAGTTTTGCAATTTGAATGGACTAAACTATCAATGACAATGGAATTTCTCTTTAGAAATTATCTTAAAAATTCTGACTGATGCTCTAGCATCGCAAACACTAGTCTGAGTCCGCCACTGTTGGTGGGATTCGAACCCATGACTTTGCGGTTATGAGTCCGGCGCCTTAACCACTAGGCCATGCTTGCTGTATATAGGTATATAACTTGAGGGTGCTGCTTGATTTCTATGTTATTTCTATTAATTTTGAGTTTGTTTGCGGTATTGTTTTTATGGCGCGCAAATAGAATACTTTTGGTTTTACTTCGCCAAAGTGAATACTCAGCTTATTCTCTGCAAGCCAGAGACATTGATAATAAAAATATTCCTATTCAAGATTTCCTCTATAGTTTGTATATTCTTATTTCTAAATATTAGACACAAATTATTAGCGTACAGAAGTAAGTTACAATTTACTGCTTGTGGCATGTCGTTTATATATAGGAAAAATATCAATGGTCTAAGAATTGAGCCTTGTGGAACCCGACATGGCAAATTACATGGATCAGAGTACTGTTCTCCTTTGTTGACCAGAAATGTTCGGTTTTGTAGGTAAGATTTAACCACATAATAGAATTATCATTTAAACGAAGGCAGGACACGAGATTGAAGATTGAAGAATCTTACCACTAATGTATGATAAACATGTATTGGTTGAATGGTGAGCTCAAAAACCGGATTGATATTTACAAAGTATCTTGTATTTATCGAGGTAGTCTTGTGTGCATCTACATTGACAATACTCTGATATAAATGTCTGATACATCAACACGCCCATCAGGCCTTAGTATTTCACCAGACTCCTTTGAAAAGAGCCAGAATGATGAAGTTTCACAATCACTTGGGTCTTTGGCTATAAGCCCCCGCTTAGGTTGTATTTCACATGATCAATTAAACTTGTCTCCTTCTACTTCAAATGCTTTCAATACGCCCCGTTATTTTTCTGCATCTTCAGACCAATCCATGCAACCAAATATTTTGAGTGACATTGGGGAGATTTTTAATTTAAGAACAAAAAATATGGTTGGAAAAAAATGAAATGATTGCCAACCCGGAAAAATTCCATGCTATATTGCTCAAAAAAGACCGGATAGATACTAGTGGAGAACAGATTAACATTAATGGCAAAATGATAAATTCTGAGGAGACCGTGAAGCTTCTAGGCGTTACGTTGGATTATAAACTTGATTTCGACCCACACATTTCCAATCTTTGCAAAAAAGCTGCCACGCAATTGAATGTTCTTAAAAGATTAAAGACTTTTATTGGCTTTAAAGAGAAGAAGATTCTTGTTCAGAGCTTTGTATATTCTAATTTTAATTACTGTCCCTTGGTATGGTATTTTTCATCTTCCAGATCACTACAGAAAATTGAACAGTTACAAGAACGAGCGTTAAGATTTCTCTATAATGACCCATGAAAACAGGTAGTACAAACATTTCTGTGGCTGTTGACTTATTCTCCACATAACTTCTTTTAAAAGCAAAAGAACGCTATACCTAGCATGTAGCTATAAATGAGATAGACGGTTATCTTATGAAACTCATCAACTTTTAATATGACATTAAATACTTTCAATATTCTTCCACCCAAAGCATTGATAAATTTTCCTCGCCAAGAGATTTTAAGAAAATCCTACTTCAGCATGAGGATGAAATTAAGGTATATACCAGAAATTATGGCAAATACCGGGTGGACAAAAGAATGTTCCGCCATTTGAAGGGCTATAGTATGATACGAGACATTCCAGTCCGTAAATTGAGCAGCTAAAACAACCTGCTCACGAGAAATTTACTTTGGAGCTGTGTATTTGTAATCCAGTTGGAAAACCCTATCAAGAATTAAATCTACACCTCCAAGGTAGATTTCCTGTGAGCAGGTTGTTTTAACTCTTACATCTATGGACTGGAATTTATAGTAATTTTACAAATTGACTCCAAAACTTGAAGTACGGGGTAATTTTGATTCCTCAACATTATCTTGGAAGCTTGAGTGACAATATTTTGTTCCACCCAGTATATTCATTATTATTTACCTTATATTTCAAAAATATTTAACTGGTAAAATATATCCTATTATCTTCACAAAGTTACCCTAAAGTGAAGCTTTCTAGCATAATTTTGCAGCCTGGTAGAAAGCTACATAAACTGTAATCAAGATCTGAAGAAAGCGACCACAAATTTCACTTTTATTTAATATACCCTAATTTCCCAATATATCTATAAAATTTATATGGCAAGCAAAGACTGTTAAAATTATGCATTCATAACATTTATTTTAAAATTACGTCGATTCACTTCACAATGGCGATATATCTAGTAAAAAATGGAGTTATTCAAACTAAGAACAACTTAACCGATTAAATTTGGAATCAGTGGAGTCTGGATGGCAATTAAGCACGGAAATGGTATGGAGTTATGTCCCAACGTATTTACTTAAAATTTGACATTAAAACGTCAGTGTTATCATTCCCTGTGCAAATTTCATTTTACTACCTTTTCTAAGTTTTGTTGAATAAAATCGCAGAAGTGAGCTTAACCATTGACATTTTATTTTTAAACCACTAAAAAATTCAAGAAAATGTACCTAACTCAAAATAAACGTCTGTCCATTGAATTACAGTGAAACCTTTTGCCACGCCACCTTTTCTGTATTTCCGAACAAGCACCTAAACTTCTTTTTAGGACACTAAGTAAAGAGGTGTCGCACTGGACAAATCACTTTTTTTAAATTTGTTAACTTTGCATGATGTAATGTCAATCTAGTTGGACGCTTTACGAGTTGACTTAAAGTTTCGAAATAGATTTAATAAACTCCATCATTTCTTATAACTTCAAAAATATTTCTTAACAGATTATGGCACTATTAGTTGCAAGAGAAGAACGTATCCCGCTTTTTGCAGCAAAAAGAATCTGCAAGTTGTGCCCAAAAAAGTAAAAATGTAAGAAATAAAAACGTGCAATTTCGACAAAGATACATTTAATTTATGAAAGATTATGTTATGAAAAGAACTAAAATCTGTGTGCCCTAGATCAATTTAATCATGATAGAGCACTTACAATTTATATTTCAAAACGTTTGTCCAATAAACTGCAGAGAAATCAAGGTAGTAACTACAGCTAAAAATGGAAAGATCAAGCTGAAACGGAAACAACGCAATTTCGTACATTTTGTCATTACAAACATAAGGTACAAATATAAAGGTAAATGTGCAGAATTCAACCAGGATTAACTTTCTGCTCTAAAACACTAACTCCATAATTAAGCTACGATATTTCCCAAATACTTAACATTTTTTTTTGCCTTAAAAATTAAGGCAAACATAGCCCAGTGAAAAGACAAGAGTTATAAAAATTAAAATCGAATCAGTATCTTAAATAAAGAGTATTTTTAAATCACAGTATAAATTTTGTTTATTGTAGGGATGTCGGAAGCTATTGCTGCTTGAGGGGGCATTACTCTCGAGAGGGCACTTTTGTCTATAGCTTAGAATTGGGGAAAAGCACATGTGCCTTAAAAACAGTAACTTACAAAGGGCAGTTCGTGCCATGAAAAGGGCATTCACAAAAGGGGGCACGTGCCCCAAGTGACCCCGGGTTCCGACGTCTCTGGTTTATTGTTTTTTGTAGAAACAAACCTCGCGCATATAAATATTATATTTTAATATTTACAACCTTATTTCAGTTGCTATATATTTGTAAACAGTAGCCTGTTCCATTTAAGATGCGGGAAAACCAAATATACGTATTTCTTGCAATCAAATAAATGTTATTGTTCTTGCTTACTCTTTATCATCTACATTGCTCATTTTTATGCCACAAAACAAGTATGCAGTGGCTCTGGAATTGTCCTTAGTCATATAAGATAGCTGACTTTTCAGCCTCTTCAAAGTGGAATTTCGCTGCTCGTTGATTTGGCTATTTATGCTGCGGTATTTTTCGTAGTGCGTCAACTCACAAGATTCAGCACAACCGGAAGAAAAAAATATCTTGTAATTTCGCTTACCATATGTGGAAATAGTTTTGATGATTTAAAAAAATTATAAATTTAACATTTAAAAAAAATTTAAAGAAGTCTTTTTGTGACTTAACATGTGGCAAAATGTTGATCTTACCAGTATGATTTTTCAAATGGAAACGATCAACAAGAAAAGCACAGTTCATCTGAAACTTTTCCAGATGATTTATAAGATATTTGGTGATATTAAAAGAAAATTTGGCTGAATTCGTAATTGCCTCTCAGGGCGAGGTTACTACAAGAAAAATTCAGTGCTTCATATGAAACTCTAAATGAATACCTAGTTCAAGATTGATAACATATTGTCATTGAGAATGGAATAAGCTTTCAAATGACACCTTGCTTGCCTCAATAAGCTATATATTATGGGAGATATGAGGATTGGGTGTGGTCACGTTGTCTCGAAAAATTTGAAAGAATGTCACTTTGAACTAGGCATAACTCCGGAACGAATTGATAGATTTTAGTCAAATTTTGAGGAAACTCTTTTTAGATGAATACTAATCACTGTGTAAAATTTGAAACAAATCTGAGAGGTTGACTTCAGATTTTAAACTTTTTTGGTTACACTTGACATGAAATGTTCCAAGTATGTTTGCCTACAAATTCGTAAATAGTCTGTACTGGATATGGAAATTCGCAATCTGTACTGGATATGGAAATTCGCAATTGGGATGCAGCAATGTTTGTTCTTGATAGATAACTTTTATTGCAGCATTGGTCACTCTAAAGTGCAAATGTAAACTTTATTATAATACAAAGTGAAAGCCCGTGCACCATCCCCATGCAGCAAGTTGTGCTATGGGGACCGTTTATTGTTTTGATTAAAATTATAAATTACTGTTATTTGTTTTGTAATAAGATATTTGCGTAAAGAAATAACTCTGACAGTGACAAACGTTACAGGTTGACAAAAATTTGAAAGCAAAAAAAGTGGGTAGATGGACCTCTCTGAATTGGAAAGTATAGGTTTTCAGAAAGAATCATTCCTCATTGAAAAACTTGGTATGTGCAAGTTTGCTGGAAAAGAATGTAATTTAAAAACAGAGTTCTACCAAGTGATTGATCCACTTCTGGGAAATTGCTTTGTTTTTAACGTGGACAGCGGGCAGAAGCAAGCAGGCCTGGATTTCAGATTCTCCACTGTCCTCAACATAAACCAAGATCACTATTCTCAAATCCATTCTGACTCAATTGTCGGTGCTGGTGTTATTGTTGATATTATTGATGATTGCAACAAAAGATGAAATGTCATTTAGCACATCTATCCAAAATCGAGGTCTACTTCTGGCTCCAGGAACATTGACAAGAATCAAACTTAAGAAGAAAATCATCAAACGCTTACCCAAACCCTACCCAGACAAGTACATAGATGAATCCAAGCCATTAAAAATAATTTTTGGTATTTACTTGAAGCCTCTTGGCGTAATATACAGCACGGACGTGTGTGAGTTTGCAAAATTAATGCGAGTGCAAATGATTTACTGTGGCTACATTGACCCAAGATTGGAAATTCTTGTAAAAAGGTTCAGTTATCGCGAAAGATCAAACCTATCTTTTAGAAACTCAACAAATTTTTCTGATATCATCAAAGAGCTCAGCTGCTTCTAGAAAGCCATCATTAAAGAAAAGGAGAAAGAAACATCTATTACATTTAAAACATTATTATATTTTTATTAGCTTAAACTTGAAGAAATGATTAAAGGGAAACAGGTGCCAATAGTATCTCCATTATTTAGAAATAACTGATAAATTTTTTGAAATTGAAATTGAAATTGGGAAAATGCCTCCCTCTTTTGCATCCGATTCTGCACCCTCCAAGAATTCTGGAAATTTTTTAGAATCAGACAAATTATTGCAAGATTGTTGAAGGGATTTAACTTCTGATGTTGTTTTATTTTAAGAGTTTTAAAATTGTAAGGGTACCTTTACATTAATGAGTGACTAGTTCTGTTTATTTTATGTGATCTCTATGACACAAATCAGTTCAGTGTAGTCCTCTTATCTCAATTGTGCAAATTACTGAAACAGATGCAAGCTTTCTTCTGAGCCAATTTTGTTTCTTATTTCTCCAGTCACTCACATTCGTAGTGCCATCGCTATTCTCAACTTGGATTTTCATTCATTCCATACTTGTAATGAAAAATATTTCTACTTACTACTTACTATACTCTAAGTTTCTAGAAATCATCATCTCTAGTCGAATCAATCAGGATCATGTTTCTTCCTCTTATACCTATCATAGATTAAGACACTACACTCCAGTAACTGCTTCTCTTCGCGTATTCCAATCGATCAGCATGCATTTTCAAACTATTCAAGCTCATTTCCTTCATTCTGAGCCACACTTCTTATATATTGGTAATAATTATTCTTGTATTATTGTTACTGTATACCTTAATTATTATACTACATAGTTACTACATTCATTCTGCCATCTCTCCTTCCACCATCTTTACCGTGATATGTTATTTTTGGTTTCATAACACATATTAGATACTCTACATCTTGGTGTTCCAGATATTCCAGATATTGCAATCAATTTACAGAAGATTTCTTGTATTCTGCGACTGGTCATCAACGAAGCGATTTTGAATCCCTTTTTAGAGACAAATAGATGCAGAAGTGGAACCTCATTAAAAAAAAAATACAGTGTTATTATTCGCCTAAACTGAACAAACAAAAACAAACAAACAATTTTGCAAAAATATAGTTTGAACCAAACAATTTCAATTGACTTATTTGGTTCTATTTCTCATCATCATAATTTCGACCACTTCTATATCTTCTAAGACAATATAGTCATCTGATCTGTTCCTGCATAGTTTAAAATGTTCATTTAAACTCTTAAAAAGGTTTCTTAACTTCGGATTGACCTCTTATTGTTTCTAGTAGGGTTTGTCAAATTTTTGGAAGACTTATTGATACGACTGAAGTAATGTTAACTGTTTTGAAATCTGTATTGGCATAATAGCATAGACAACTACATTTCAACGACCCAATCAAACGATAACGAGTTACAAGGAAGTCGTATCAAAAGAAACCATTTGTAACGCTGTGTACAACTGCATAGGATGCTATACAGTTGCCATGGCAAAATCAACGCCAGGTAATAAAGTTTTTTATATGCCGCGATTTCCTATAGAAAACAATTGTATTTTACATTCTAATATCAGTCCCAATATCCCTAACATTTGAAAAAAATTAGTGAAAAAAATTGACGGAATCTTTCCATCTTTCTGCGATATATCATCAACGAAACAATGGTGGCTGGGCAGAGTATAAACGAGATTTTGGTGATCTCACAGGTTGTTTCTGGTTTGGGTTAGATAACTTGCACACATTAGCGGCTCCTGTGAAAGTGCCAAATTAAGGGTAGAGACAGAATTCATAAGTAATCCATCAAAATTGTACTAGGTCGAGTATTGAAAATGAAGCTGATAAATACCAATTGAAACTCAGTGGCTACAGTTGAACTGCTGAAGATAACCTGTCCTTTGATAACAAAATGCAGTTTCAACAAAAGGCAATGACAATAATGACTTAATTTCCCAACAAACTGTGCTATAACTTAAGATTGAGCACGATGGTATAACAAAAGTATGAGCTGGAACTTGGTGTGTTTACTCCATGAGCAGGTATTGCTGTTCAATTATCCTTGTGTGATCTTTTCGGAAATGAAGCTGGCCTACAAGTAACCATTACAAACCAAGTAACCTTTATCTCCCCAAAACCCAAGGAGTACAAAGTACTAAAGATAGAAAGGATTATTTGCTCTTATTCTAGAGCAATTTAAGAATACCCTCATAACTGATGCTGCTAGATTCAATTACAGAACAAAAACTTTCTATTTGATAGCGTAATTTACAAATAAGTGACTGAAAAAGCTATGGGGACGATATTTGCACCATCATATGGGTGTTTGGCAGTTGGTTTTGTTCAGAAGAGGCAAAAGCAAAAACCCACATATGTTAGCCTACATTTTTGAATTCAGCAACGTAATGAAATTTGGGTTCAGGTCTCGTCATTTCCAAACTTTATTAGAAATTTAGTTTCTGGTCTCGTCATTTTGTACCTGGATTCAATAAAGTTAAATAATTTTCCTTTTATAGCAGATAAACCTTTTGTTGCCAAATCTCTCGATATTCTGTCATGTGCCTTTTGAATGGATAAAAACAGAGTAGAATTTTTTACCTGATGGTAAAGTAATGATTTAAAAATAAAAGAAATTGAAGTCATTAGATATAGGAAATAGAAAATAAATATGCATACACCATACAGTCTAATAATCTATTTTGTAGAAGCATAAGTCAGAATTAAATGCTTTAAAATATCTTAATTTTAAAAATAATTTTAAAAATGATCTTACCAAAAATGATACTAAAAATGTATATTTACCAGAGAAAAATTGCGCATCAGTTTGATACCTGGTTTGCAAAATCTTCTAAGTAATCACTTAGCTATAGCAAAGGAAAACGAAAAGCAAAGAAATGTAATACTTCGTATTTTTATCAAAAGCGTAATGCAATACAGTGAACTTCCCGCAATTTGTTACATAGGAGGATTTTTCTCTTCTATAAATCTTTTTTTTGTTTTTGCCAAACTTTGTCCGTCCTGCCTTTATATAAATCCTCGAATTTAATCAAAAAATGTTTGGATACACATTTACAGTACGTAATCCCATTTCATTAAGATGCTTAATCTAGATCTGAAGCTTCAGTCTTATTGATTTTTTGTTGCCATCAATAATTACTCTTTTGTAACTTTTTGTTTACGATTTAATGCACATCATCGGTCTTCTTTATTTTGAAATCTTTTAAATCATTGGGTCGTTGACATCAAATCAAGGGTTGAACAATTATTTCCAACAAACTAATCCAATTAGAGGGTGTTATTGTTGGAACAGTTTTGGATTATTTCCCAGCAACTCTAGTAGCTGTCAAAATCATTTTGGATCATTTTTATTTTCGTACATTTTACTTATGTCTACATTTTGGAAAATCAAGCAATTTCTCTTTAACAAATTTTGTGTAGGTTTTAATTTTTTGTGTAAAGTTCGTACACGTGTTACCAGCTTACCAAGCACATTCTTTATTACACCAGATTTTATGTTATTTGGCTGAGTCATTTTACTTTTTTCTCTTAGTTTTAACTTCTGTATTTTGACTAATGCTGATCAATAGATTAGAAAGGTTGATCACAGATGAAATACAGTCAGCCTTGCAATTATTTTTGGTAGTGATTTTGTATTTCATGGTGTATAAAATATTAAGAATTTCAACAGTTCTTACCTCTTTTGTAATTGGCAGGTGGCATTTAGCTGTGTAAAAGGTCTTCAAAAAACAATTTTTGATTTCTATGACAATACAGAGAAAAAATATACATTTCGAAAGTCAAATCCATATCATAAAAACAATGTCCAGAGGAGGAAAAAGATAAAACATGACTAAATTTAAATTCGAAACCTTCAAAAAATATTCTGATATCCGACCAAAAACAATAATAAAGAACTTCTTTGAAACTTTGCAACTTTGAAACTTTGAAACTTTATTATTGATGGTTGCAACTAAAGATGCAGTTTTATTTAGCACATCTATCCAAACTCGGGGTCTACTTCTGGCTCCAGGAACACTGCCAAGAATCAAACTGAACAAGAAAATCATCAAACGCTTACCCAAACCCTATCAAGACAGGTGCATAGGCGAATCCAAGCCATTGAAGGAAATGTTTGGCATTTACCTGAAGCCTGTTGGCGTGAGATACAGCACAGACGTGTGTGAGTTTATAAGATTAGTGCGAGTGCAAATGGATTATTGTGGATATGTTCGTAAAAAGCTTCTCGTAAAGAGCTATAGTTATTACGAAAGATCAAATCTGTCCTTCAGTAGCTCAACAAATTATTCTGATATCATCAAAAAGCACAGCTGCCTAAAGAAAACCATTGAAGAAGTGGGGAAAGAAACATCTATATACAAATGTGAAGAGCAGTGCACGGAAATAGACTTTCACACGGCTATTTCAAATGTGATGTGGCCATCCATAACAGAGGCCAATGAATTGCTTTACAATACAAGAACTTGAAAGATGATATATATCAAAACTGGTCGAAAGAAAGTCTTTACAGTAATCTGCTAAAATTAGAGATATACTTTCAGGACCTTAAAGCTGTATCTGTTGAGTAGAAACAAGCATATTGACCTTTTGGTGACCTTTTGGTGGTCAACTCGGACTTTGGATCGGTGTTTCGATATATTCGTGTTTTGAAGTTTTCATTTTACTTTTTCAGCTAAAAATGTATTTTATTTACATAAAAAATAAAAGTACTACAATAAATGCAATGGAAGATAGAAAAGATATTAACATGAAGGAAGGAAACTCTGACGGGTGTTTAATACAGATCACATAAAATTGAAATAACATAACAAGTCACTTAATAATGTACAGCAGCAATTTAATTTTCTTCAGTCTTAAAAGCTAAAAACATCAGAAGCTCAGATGTCCTTTGCACAATCTTGTAATAATTTGCATTATTAAAGAAATTTAAGAAAGTTTAGAGGGTGCAGAGTCAGATGCAAAATAAGAAGGGAGGTTACATCATTTAGAAACTTGTCGTAATTTAAGTTAGTATCAGAGGCTGCATTCAAATAAGTTAGATCGATTTTTATGAAGTCTTCAATAAAATTTCTTTCATTAAATGGTGAATAGTCATGTTTAAAAGTTTCTGATTTAGTATACGAAATGTTGGCATTTCTCAAAATAAGAAATTGAGGGAAGTGATCTGATATGTGAGTTAAAATATTTCCACAAATAATTGTTGAATCAACCAAGTTCGCAAATATGTTATCGATTATGGTTGAAGAGCGATCAGAGATTCTAGTTGGATGGTTGATGCATGGTAGAAAATTGTTTGTAAAAAGTTGTTAATAAAGACATTAGTTTGTGTATGTGAGTAATATTTCAATAGATTTACATTAAAGTCACCGCAAATAAAGACCCTTTTATTGCTTAGATTAGGAAGGATTATTTTGAAATGATTGGTAAATTCATTTATATCGGAGTTCGGATTTTAATAAGCACAACAAAAAATGAGGTTCTTGTCGTTTTTAATTTCAATTACGATCCATACTGTCTCAAATTCGTTACATTTGAAATTTAGATCATCACGAAGGTTAGAAGTAAAAGACGATTTTACATATAAACCTACGCCATCATTTTGACTAAGTGATTTAGTGTCGTAAAGTTGTACCCATCTATATTTATATTAGTTAGTATTGAGTTTTTCTACTGAGTGCCACATCTCCGATATTCCAATAACGTCAAATGACTTTTTAGAGTTGATAGTAAGGGAAAGTAGCTCATCATGGTGGTGAGAAACACTCCTTATATTGGTGTGGAGAATAGAAAGGTCTTGAGAAATAATACTTAAGGAGGCAAGTTCGGAAATAGTAAAGTAACGAGATTCTATTGTTTGAGATAATTGCTTGTCAATATCATAGTCACCCAAATTCGGCATTTTAGTAAGATCCGAGGTCGATTAAAATGTTGGAAGTCCATCGATATATGAGGGCAAATCCAAATTATGCAAACCAGTCATTAATCCTTAAATAATACTTATTAAAAACTGAAATTCAAATTTTGTATAACTCAACGATTTAAATATACCAAAAACTAAATTGAACTAATTTAAAATACTAATTAACGAATCTAATTACTATGAGTAATTAAGCTTTGTACAAACACAAATAAGTACGGTAGGTTCTCTAAGACATTCAAGCTGTACCGAGCGGCATATTTAATTCATAAGTCAAAATACGGGAATTAAACAAAGAGAAAGAAGTAAAAAGACTCAGCCAAATAAAATAAATTCTGCTTTAATAAATAATGTGCTTGGTAAGCTGGTATCACGTAAATAAACTTTACACAAAAAATTAAAACCTACACATAATTTGTTAAAGAGAAAATGCTTGATTTCCAAAATGTAGACATAAGTAAAATGTACGACATAAAAAAGACCCAAAATGATTTTGGCAGCTACTAGAGTTGCTGGGAAAAATTTCTAAACTGTTGCAACTGCGTTCCACCATCTATTTTCTTGAGTAAAATTTATAACTCTGTACAGATTTGGGAGCTTTCAGCTTCCAGTTTTCAATGAAAATGAATTCCTCATAATTAAAAGACATTGATAATTTCCCATTCGTCAGCCTATAAAGATGATTTGAAGTTGCAGAACGCCGTAGAGAAGTTGGTAAAAGAATCAGCTCACGAACCAGAAGGTACTGAGTTCAAATCACGGTGATTTAGCCTTCAGCAAGGTCCGAAAAACAACTGGGAGGCAGTGATATTCTGGATCTGTAAAAGGCAGCCGAAGGACACCGTTAACACTTGATAGGGATTGACCTCTTTGAAATAAATCGAATATCATACTAACAACTAGGGAATCCTGTATTCTGGATCTAGAGGGAAGTGACCTCCCAAGGATTTCATTTTCATTCTTCTGTGGTAACAAATTCTTCCTCATTTTATCTGCTATTATCCTGAGCACACTATGTAGCTTTGTCCAAATTTAGGAGCTTCCAACGAAGGTCACATCCACAGAATAATAAAAGATTGAGGATTTTCCATTTAATGATGGTTCAAAACATTTTTTATTTAACTTCCAAAATCTATTATTTGGAATAAACTTCATAAGGTTTTCTAGATTTTTAACTTTCAATGAAATTGAAATAGACAAGTTTAAGGAACGTGTAGGATTTCACTTTGATATTCTTGTAAAGATAAACTCACCATCCACACAATTTTTACCTGCCTTCCCCCATCTACTCTCTTGAGGAAATTATTCATCTTTGTCCATATTTATCAGCTTTCAATGAAAGTGTAGTCCACAGTATTGAAGAACATTAATGATTTAACTTTCATCCTCCTCTAAAGATGAAATCATTTTCGACACAATTTTATCTGCCTTCCGCTGTCTAAAATCTATTGTAACCTCTTCAAATTTTTAAAAAATAGGAGCTTTCTCGAAAAGTAAACTCTATATCGAAAGAAAGGACATTGAATCGTCCTTCTGTAAAGATGTATCTGATTCACTTCGTATCTGCTTGCTCCACTACCGCATTGCCGTTCTTGGTCCTTTCTATTGCATCAGCGTGGTATTTTATTTGAAGTGCTACTGCTGCTACATAACTTTAACTTTGGTCCAGAAAATTCCATTTGCGCGCAATATTTCCACTTACCATGCTACTTTTCAACTTGGCGCCAAAAACATCTTTTATTCCTATGAAACGAAACCTAGCCATACCAGGTCAAAAAGTCTAAATCAAATTATAATGGAATATAGCTATACAGCGTGTATATTTGAAATCATAAAATCTTGAAAAGAATACTAGTTACAATGAAAAGAATATACGATAGTGCCTTTATATGTATTTTGTGCATATAATATTGTACAATATCAAATGTTAACGTTATGCTTCAGAATATTTTCGATTTGTGTGTACTTTATGCATGTGTTTAGAAAATATTAATAGGAAGTTCTTAACTTCATTTAAAAATCAAAATAATTAACTGCTCATCTTTGGGGAAACATAGCGTTAAAATATTTAAATGGCTGATCTCATTGCTCTCTCCAATCCAAATTGAATAACATTCACACATTTTAGCATTGTTCGAGCGCGATCTCTTCAGTTTTAGGTTTCTGAAATATAACAAATCGCACGCTTCGTTTTTCAGGTTTTTGTGAAAATTAATTTTGCATATTATTTGAAAAGTCTTTATTTCCTTATTCAGCCTTGCTTAGTAAATAATTTTAAAATAATTTTGGCAACCGAGAAAAAAAATTCTAGTTCCAATTTCAAGAAATGAACAAGAAAAACACTATTTACAAAATTATGAATTACATCAGAGTATTCGATAAACTACAAATGTTTCATAAATTACATCAAATTGTTCAATCAACTACAAATGTTTTAGAAATTATATCAAAGTGTTCATTGAACTTCAAAAGTTGTGAAATTACATAAATTTAATCAACAAACTACAAAATAACTGAAAAAATTTACAAAAAAATGTTTATTATTATTTTCTTTATCCATTTACCCTGCACTCTAGATGATTAACTAGACTTAAAAGACTAGTCCTAGAGGGATTTTTCCACGCCTTCTGGCTCTTTACTATGTTTAGAGAAAGTACTTGAGTCCATGACTTTGGCTATTCTAATTTCCTGTCACAGAAACAAATTTAACAAAAAATTTAGTTAGTGCAACATTGTCATATGACAATGTTTCATAGCTTGGCGGTAACGATTCTAATGAAATTTTGTCAATTTATGATTTTCAGAAATTTCTCCTTTATATACTTTTGTCTCACTGTGTTATAAGCAGTGCCAATTTCGAAGCGATTAGGCATTCAAGACAAAGAAAATTCTCTCAAGCAGAAACTCAATAGATAACTTTGTTTACTTTTGTTATACCCGACTTAATTTCTATGACATGTTTTTCAGACACGTTCGCTTTCTTCTCTCTAAATTTTTTATAGATAACATTTCAATTCTACTTTTAAACGATGATTAGAAATACGAAAACGTGTTATAATCTTCTTATCAAAGAAATAATGTAAATTAATGTGTTATTCAAGATTTAGCAATGACTTGAATTCTCTATAAGTTGAGAGGTGTTCTTGCTGCGTAAGTAATTCATTCCTTTTCTAGAACTGAATGCCTTTAATTCTGTTTAGGAAAATCTTTAAAAATTCGTTTGCTATACAGAGCCAAAACTGTTTTAAGAAATTATATCATTAATTCTAGATATCAAACAATCATTAGCTTTTTCATCCGATCAAATTTGTAAACGTTTGCAACAGGAATGCTTCTTCACATTTCAACATTTTGTTCCAAAACTTGATTGTTTGTTTCATGTAAGTCCATATTAGGGATGTCTACAGCATTCACCGAGAACATCACTTGAAATGTGGCATTGCCTATTTCTACAACAATTCTACAAAATTTAAAATGAACCGTTTCAATTTGATGATTCGCAAACACATATTTTAGATCTATAGCATAGGATAGGCAGTATTTTCGAGACAAAAATCTCAAAATCTGCTTTTTGGGAAACATGATTTAGAAGCTTCATTAAACATGATTTTGATCTTATGGTCTTTTTGGCCTGTAATGAAAAAATTCCCAATGCCTTTGACCATGTATTACGCGATGATAGTACTAAACCTAAATAACCATTTTCTTTACATGCGAGTTTTGCTTGATTACGAAAAATGTAGTCCTTGTTAAAGATTTACTAGCATGTCCCATTTATTGAAAAACTTTCTGGAACATATATTTTACTGTGTAACTCTGACACATTTTCCCCATAAGAGCTACATTGCCTCTATTCAGCAAAATGCTTTCATCGTTTAGATCGCAAAAATAAATACCCTTACTCCAAATCCCATCTAAACATGCATCCCTAACGAACACCCGTATCGCACTTAAATACCTCTGTAATTCCTTTCGCAGTTTGACACAAGAATATATGTTTACATGGATGGTTCTCAGAGTTTTCATGATTTTTTCATGAAAACCAGATTTTATCAGAATGTAAATTAAGTATGTATAGTGTCAAATGCCTTGGAAATGGATGAAAACAGAGTATAATTTCTTACCTTTGGTGGTAAAGTACAGATTGAATAATGAAAGAAATATTAGAAGATTGTCTGAATCGGTCTATTTACTTTTATGAATAATTCCAATTTTTATTTGTTTAAAAAAATTTTGAACGTAGAATATTAATTTTCTCTTTGTATTGTTTCCTCAGTCAGAAAGATGTAGTAATATGCTTTCCAATAGATTGTGGAGGATGCCATAGTCCATCAAATAAGTTAAAAGGTTTAATGAAATATCTAGATAAATATTTACAGTACATGCTATCACTTCATTAAAATGCTTGATCTAGACCTGAAGCTTTGGTGTTATTGACTTTTTGTTGCTATTAATAATCATTCTTTTGTACCTTTTTGTTTACGATATCATGCACATCATCGTTCTCCTTAATTTTAAAATCTTAACTGTGTCATCCATTGTGGCACCAACAATATCGACTGCAACACGCCATCAGATATTTCTGATGTTGTGAGGTCGGCAGTATCCGTGCTATATGCGGCCAGGCCCAATGCAAAGATTTTTGTTGCTGGGCTCTTGCCGAGGGATGTGGTGATGGGAGAGAGAGAGACGACACCAAATTCTTAGTGTTAATAAATTACTTGAGAATTGGTGTTGCAGTCCCTTGCAGAGTGGCATC
>JAYJMH010015998.1:0-21326 GCA_036873815.1 Phacellophora camtschatica
GTTAAGATGACATCGAAACGTCGCTCATTATTATCATTAATATTTATAATTAAATGTTACAAAAATAATATTCTTATCCGAAAGTAAGGCATCTTTGGAAAAATTGACTTACCGTTAGAGAAACTAAGCAATGTAAATATATAAGATTATGTCTCCTTTGCGTTGATGCCGTAAGACCTTGCAAAGTATTTCTATAGTTGTTGATGTAGGTAGCTCTTATCTTGCGAAACGGGTAAAGAAAACACTTCATATTATATCTCCAAAATAAAATCTTCAAATAGTCCCATCTCTAAAAAGAATATCGAAAATATTCGACATTTCTAAAATCCCTCTACAAGGCTTCTAGCCTGATAATATTAGATCAAAAATTATGGACTTAGCTATGCCAACTTTTTGGGATAGTTTGAAACGAGGTTTTACGAGTTCTATTATCGAATTTTTCATTGTTCGAAGTTTGAACTATGATTACGATGCGCAAAATTCACGACGATTGTAACAAATCTATCAGGCTTCATTGTTTGAAACGTTTTTAATAAACGATCTGAAAACATTCTCAAAATACTATTTACGGAGTTATTGTTAATTCAGAAAAAATGAAACATTTAAAACGAGATATTAAAGCACGGGCTTTAGGAAAAGTAAAATTTGTATTTATTTCCACTTCTGTTTTTTTTTTTCATTCTACTTGTCCTACAGTCCGTGGTTTGAATTCGGTCACGGGGAAACAAGAAAAAAGCGGAATGTAGGACAAGTAGAATGAAAAAACAGAAGTGGGAATAAGTACAAACTTTACTTTTCACAAAGCCCGTGATTAAAGGCGAAAAAAGAGAAGAAAAAAATGTCAAATTAAAACCATGGTTTCAACGAGAACAGCTGGTTTCAAGTACAGGTCGTTGCTGCTTTTTTATCTTGCGCAATTTTCTGTCACAGATGTTTCTTATTTAGTTTTTATTTTGTTGTATTACTAATCTATGCTAATTTCAGATATGTATAATTTAGGCCAAAACTATTCTACCGTTAAGACTTATCACACGAGTCTCGATTCCCCTGCGTTCTTTACAGATTGTACGTCACTTACTTCCGGTCATTAGGAATTCACAGGGACCGCGGAGCAGTCTGGAAGGGTGGGGCTAAAAGGACCGAACACAACTGATAAAAAACCAGAGGACAATAAAAGATTAAAGGAAAAGTGATTTTTAGCAAAAAAGTGATTTTTAGCAAAAAAGTGATTTTTAGCAAAAAAAAGTGATTTTTAGCAAAAAAAAGTGATTTTTAGCAAAAAAAAAGTGATTTTTAGCAAAAAAAAGTGATTTTTAGCAAATAAAAAGTGATTTTTAGCAAATAAAAAGTTATTTTTAGCAAATAAAAAGTTATTTTTAGCAAATAAAAAGTTATTTTTAGCAAATAAAAAGTGATTTTTAGCAAAAAGTGGTATCCGCTGTCCCTGATTCATAATCAAACATACTACCATGGAGCTCATCGAGTGATGCGGATACCTTTGTTTGATTTTCTTGTCATTTTGTTATTATGTTTATTCTTCATTTTTTTAGTTTGTTTCCGTTTTTTTATGATCTGTTGTAGTGTGTTTCCCTGTTTTCCTTATTTTTTAATATCTGTATCTTTCATTTTTTGTAGTTTTGTTTCCCTATGCTTTTTGTGATCTGTTGTAGTTTGTTTCCCTGTTTTCGTTATTTTTTAATATGTGTATTTTTCATTCTTTATAGTTTTGTTTCCCTATGCTTTTTTGTGATCTGTTGTAGTTTGTTTCCCTGTTTTCGTCTTTCAAACCGCAAGCGCAGCATAACTTCGGAGGAGCGAGGGGGTCATTCACATAGTACATACGCACGAAGGGGAAGGGGTACGCTAAATAGCGCATGTTTGCGTATTAGGGCGAGGGGTATGCTAGGTCAAGTACGTACGGACACAAAAAAAATATATTTGCACTTTTTACGTCTTTTAAACAAAGATATGCACACAATACAAGAAATGAGCCGAACTTCTGTTTCACACATTGTTAATTGGCTTAAATATGTCTTTTATCCGCAAGAGGGGGGTGTCCGTAAAAAGTATGCATGCGTACAAGGGGGAGGGAGAGGTATAATTTTCGAAATTTTAGTGCGTGTACTATGTGAATGACCCCGAGCGAAACGAGAAATGTTGTCATTGCTTTCTTTCTTTATGTGTATCCAGCCTTTTCTGTTTAAACAACGTATTGCTGATTCTTGCGTAGACGATGCATTTCTGCTAGCAACGGATCACCACCCAGTCAAAAGGCGGAACCCTAGGAAGTCGCTGGGGTTTCAACTCTGAAGAAAAATGACGTGGCCCTGGACATTTTAAGGTTTGAGGGGCCCCATTGACTACTTCTACTTGCATTTATAGGGTTTAAAGTAATTTGTTATTCTCTCGGGCCCATGAAATTAGCAACTGTTGACTGCAGCGCCCTGCTCCTCCCTTTTCAGAGGGCCGGATAACTTGAAGGCAAGCAACCTCAAAAGTACCTCAAGGTTTATTACTTTCTTACTTGCGGTTAGCATACTATGCCATGTTCAATTACGAGGGCGTTTGCATTTGTCGTTTAACAAGGAGTGGAGAAATTTATTGCTATTTTGACGAAATTGTTTTTTGATGGGATTTAGGTTTTGCAAAGAAGATCACGTGTGCCCCTAATTACTATGACTTTTAAGTATTATGATTTTTATAACTTGAATTTCAAACAATTGTGCATCTGTAGATTTTGTTTGACCAGCAAAGTCAAAAAGACTATTCTTGCTTTGACTTTCTGGTTCTGAAATTCATTCCATGCTTTTTGTCGGTGTTGCGTTCCCCCAAAGACGCGACTTTCAGATGATTGTGCCTAGCCTTGTAATATTAGAGCATAAATTCTGGACTTGGCTATCTCATATCCTAACTTTTTTGCGATAGATTGAAACAAAGCTTTAAGAGTTCTATTATCGAAGTTCGAATTTGTCATGGTTCGGATTACGAGGCGCAAAATCCAATTCCAAATAATTTCCTTAATTTGTATGAAACGTAGTAGTTTACTTAGTTTTGAGCAGTTTTATAGAGGAATGATTAAATCTTATTTTAATCAACTTTACAAAATTCAAGTCAAGGAAAGCCGTAGCCATTTTTATACGGTCAAACCATAACCGTTCGAATAATTTTGACACCGCAATTTTTGAGGACCAATAATTGCGAGAACGAGGCTGCTAAATTTGACCAGTTTTTGAACAGTTATTTTACGAATCTCCGTTTATATCGTGGTTATCAGATCTGGCAAAGAGCGAATCGGGACTCGTGCAACACGTCTATCTCCTTCCTATTTTCATATTGTCATTTTGCTCATTTTCATGGCCCATGAAAATGGCGGAGATTTGCATTTTCGCCGTGCAAAGCATGCTGCATGGACGAACAAGAGCGTTTAAGGTTGTCATTGGCTCAAACGAGCGAATAGAATCTTGAGCCAACAGTCGAGTGGAATCCTACACCCCGCAGGAGATTTGAAACAAGAAAGCGTTGCATTCGGTGAGATGAGAGTTTAAAAATACTTACTTTTGGCTGATATTTGATGTCCCATTAGATGTGCGGACTAGCAGTAGTTTCGCCCATCCGGCACCATGCACTGAACTGATGCTCTAAACTGATTCCTTGATCTGACTGGACCCCCAAGTTAATTAGGCCTCACCCTTTTAGGACTTCAATATACAAATGTATCACTGTATTATAGAATAAGGTAATAAATGTTTCGGAAATCTTAGATCTGAGGCTGACCATGTTCTTAATTTGTTCTCATTTTTTTGACAATTCGAGCCTCGATGTTCTTATAAAGTGTGTTCTTATAAAAGAAAAGAGCGTATGGGAAAAATACGAAATGTTTTACCAAAGTGTTTTTTTGTTTGACCAGGATTTCATATTATGTTAGTCAACCCATGACAACAGTCAGTGTGTGTAGAATGTTATTTGAAATATTTTGGTGATTTACAGCCGGTGTTTTCTTTCGTACATCTTTGAGCTCGGGTTTTGTTTACATTGGCTTTAAAACTTTAAATCAACAGTTTGATGATTTCAATAAAACAATGTTACGATTTAAATAATACAATGTAAACATTTTTGTTTTTGTCTATGTGCATAACCAAGAACCAATACATGGAAAGTATTTATTTTGGTTTTTTGGTTTTGTTTTATTTTGTTTTACTTGTCTAAATAGCCGTTTTGAAACCTTTACTCTTACAATTCACATGTTTAGTGAAGAGAGCAACACAACTATATTTTTATGTACACATCCTGAACGTACACGTCGTTGTAACCTTCTCACTCTTTTG
Source organism: Phacellophora camtschatica (assembly GCA_036873815.1). Classification (NCBI taxonomy): domain Eukaryota; kingdom Metazoa; phylum Cnidaria; class Scyphozoa; order Semaeostomeae; family Ulmaridae; genus Phacellophora; species Phacellophora camtschatica. Next base: position 4,326 of record JAYJMH010015998.1, read on the forward strand.
ACTGAATATTCTATCAAGCAAAGAATATAACAGGGATGTTTGTGGAACTTTTCCACTGACTTTAAGGCGTGCTTGCTAAGTTTAATGAAACTGCTCAAGGCGAGCTTGCGAAAGTTAGAAAAATGTTCTGACCAGATTCTTATATGGAAAATAACGATGACCGTGATGTATTTTTTTTTACAAAATTTCTTGAAAGTTTGATGTTTGCCGTTTTTAGATATCTTTTCTTTCCTTCAATATCATACTTTGCGACAATATAAAATTTGAAATTTGTTAATAACGTGATTGATCAAAACGACGAAGGCCATTGCAAGCACAGTGAGACTGGGGACAGCTGTTCCCAAACTTTATTTCAGACATATATAAGGACGATACCATGGAAAGCAGAAAAATATGTCTACCCCGTGGCCATTACAGAATCATCTATTACTGATGAGTGACAATGCCCGAATCGTTTCACTCTTAATTTGTCCGGCTACAGTTATATTTTAATGTAATATAATTACGGCCTTGAAGCAAACTGTTTCTTTGCAATGTTTGAGCGTTGTGACTCATGCTTACTTCTTACGAACTATATAGTGGTTACTATTTTTTCTGGAATTAAGCTTCCCACTTCTTCCCACTCTAATTTGCAAACTTTTAACAAATCAATATCGAAATGAACAAATAACGTTTCTTTCATGGAGTTAGGTACTAACTGCAGAAATTGGTTCAGGCAAAGAGATGGAAACTAAAAATTGAATGTGATGCAGGGGCAGATCCAGGCCTGTTTCAGCGGTTTGAAAAACCGGTCAGAAAAACCAAAATAAAGGGCGTGGTCGCTAAAACAATTTCCCGGGCCCCCTACTTTTAATATAAAAGCGGTCGCCATATTCTGCTGGGACTGCCCCTGTGATGGATGGATGGACTACCCTGGGTACTAGAGCCTAAATAATAATTAAAATAAAACTGAATTTATTTAGGCTCTGGTACCCAGGGTATGGATGGACCTTCTTCTGTCACGTTCTATGATTTTCGCTCCATAAACATCAAAAGAACTTTGACAAGTCTAATTTTTCTAGTTAAAGTGCCATTATGGAAATTTGGCAAACTGGAATTTTTCAATTTAAGGTGCCATTATAGAAATTCGGCAAACTGGATTTTTTCTAGTTAAGGTGCCATTATATAAATTTAGCAAACTGAAATTTTTCTAGTTAAGGTGCCATTTTAGAAATTTAGCAAAATGTTGAGATTTTGAATTTTTGATTTTTGAATTCATAGTCGCATTGACCGTGAAAATGACTTTTGGACAAAACATAATTTTTACATTCAATTTCGTTTAAATTACTAAGATCGAATCGTTTTTCTCAAATTATGTTTGGATTGTGTGAAGTTTTATATTTGAACATTTATTTTCTGATTGTTGGAATGTGGGCAGATGAATTAAATTGTTATTCCGCAAATAATATTGCCACCATAAATTTGAGAATTATTTAAATTTCGTGAGCTTTTGAATGGAGTACGATTTTCATTCATATCGCGGTATAATTTTATTACCTGTAATTTGTCGTGGTTGCGATTTCATTCAATTTTAACCGAATAGAATTCTAAAACAGAACTGAAAAAAAAAATGGTTTGGCATTTGCTATTCTCCATTAAATTAATTTCATTTATTGACAACAGATAAAACTCTTTAACTAACCAAAATTCAGCCTTTCGAAGATTCTACCTCTTGCTAACTTATTTAACTCAACTTACCTTTTGCTAACTTTGATCATCTTTACATCTTTACGAGAATAATAGCATGAAGCTCAAAAAATAATTTATATCATCAGTGTTCGTTTTGAACAAACTCAAATTTTTTTTACTAACGCTAAAAACAACATAGGTTTCTTGGTTTCATATCTTGCATTGGATTTGGTTTTGCCCCTGTTCACTACTGTTAAGTGTTTTATTCCTCCCTGCTGAAATGTACTATTGCGCAAGTAGCGTTCTGCATGCGGGCTACTTTATTTCTTGACAATCTGAATGCCGAATTTGAATGCTTTTGTTAATTTTTTAAATTAAACTGAACACCGAATTTGAAATTAAATCTATATCTCAACACCCAATTAACGCAAAAGATTAATAATTAAAACATATTAATATCAACTTTTTTTTCATTTTAATTAAACGTTTTTTGTATGAACACCTAGCTTCAGTTTCAGCCTGGGTTTGTTCTTATTTCTGGACTGATTTTCACGAACATGCTACCCTTTTCAAAAACATGTTTAAAGTGTGTTTCATCAGGACAACTGCTCAATGCATGCATGCATTTTTTGTACTTAACCTAAGTAATATCTAAGATACCAAAAAAATTTGACCTAACTCTCAGCCTGGCGTTTCTTATAAATGTTATTGATTTAAAGAGACGTCGATATACCGTGTGTCCCAAAAAGGTGTCTCAAAAAGATGGTAACAGGTTTGATTAAGGCTAGCGCTGAGAATATAGCTCAAATCCATAAAAAATTATCCATAAAAAATACTTTTTAAGTAATCCTCTATAGTCAACCTAAAAATAAAAATCTGGTTTGTTCATATTAAGCGTTTGAGAATTGAGATAGTAACATTTAAAGTTAAAATTTGCCTCTCACTCAAAACCAGAGGTTTTAATTTTGACCTATGCTCTTAAAGGATCGTGTTGTAGGATTTCCTGAATCACGGTAATGTTTCAAAACGTCTATATAGGCTACACAAAAATCCTACAGCACTAAGTATATTCTGAATCAATACTGGTACTTGCTATATCAATCTAAAAAGTTTTAAAATATATAGATTTGATGGTTGATAATTAGTTTCTGTTTTTCTCAAGACTTCGTTTTGTTGATATATTTCGAACTTATGTATAACCCTCGTTCCTAGCAAAATTCAGCGTTGATGAGAGGGTGGAGTTTTTTCTTTCTTTTGAATTTTAAATTTTAGTTTAATTTAGGTTAAGGTGGAGTTTAAATTTTAGCTACTTTCGTCGCTAATTAGACAAACTTTTGTTAGCCTTATTAAGAGTAACTTAACTAAGACTTCGCTAGTTAATACTAACTTTCGCTATTTAAGACTAAAAAGGGGTTACCAATCGTTGGCCTATAACAATAAGAGTATCCATATTTGGATGTTTAAAACAATGAATAAATTGCAAAAAATGTCAGCATTAAAATCTTGCTTTCAAAAATAAGAGTATTATCCCAAGTAATATTAATTGTATCTATTTCCAAAACTTGTTTTTGTCTAGCCTGTAACCCTTAAATAAGGCCCTCTTGGAGATATTATATTTCTCAGAGATGGAATACTCCTGAAAATACTCCTGGTATACCTTGAAATTGTTGTTGCAAGGTTTTCATGTTAAATTTTTCACAATTGTGAACTGAATTTTCATCATTAGAATCTCGTCACAATGTGTCGTTTTGTATTTGTCCTGAGAGTCAATGAAATGAAAATCAAACAAAATAGAATTGCTTTTTGTGCCTTCTTGTCTTAGTTTCAGTATGTTCACATCGATGGTGTCTCTGATTTCATAATTTGAGATTTGTGGAATTGTTGTGAATTTACCATTTGGTTTCACTGCTGTTCATTCGTTATTTTATGTATATATCTATATTTCGTCATATTGCCAAGTTATTTGTTTGTTTACTTTTTATATAGGTGGAGTTTTGGTTTTGTTAATGTTGGCACTTGGTTGTAATCAAAATAATCAAATATATAAATCTTTGTTGCGAATTTTTTATTTCTGTGGAGTTTTGATTTTCGTGATTCATGTTCAGTTGATAGGGCAACGAAACTAAAAAATTTGCTCTGCATTATTCTGGATTCCCTGTGACCTGCTTTACATTTCGGCCTAACTGAAATTGACGTTTTGTTTACTTCTCTTCACAAACATGTAAATTCAAACAAGATTGTTCCTCAACACAGTTTACACTCAAGACATGATGTCGAATGAAGTTCAACAAGATTATTTCTTAAAAAATTGCTCAAAAGCTAGTCATTAAACCACAAAGAAAAGTGGGCCGCAAAATTGATTTTTGACTGAACTTTGTCTTGTTGAAAAATTGACTGCTGTTGGTTGAATTTTGGGCCTAGCCAGCCGAACTTGCTGATTGTACATGCAATTTGAAAGTCTTTACATAATGTTCGTTGACGGTTGGTCCAGTCTACTTTTTCGAATGTAAGTCTGGTAAAAGATTGAGCTAAGAGGAGACTTTGTTGCAGATTGGTAAAACTTTTGAGATCAAGAAAAAGATATTGCCGGAGCAAAGCGGCGAATTGCGAACACCTGCCTGCGCGCTTTGGTCGGAAGAACCACAACTTCTTGTCTTATGAGGCATCATGATTTGACAGGCCGCAGTTTGGCCTGATTTTGAAGACCGATCTTGGAATGGGCGCTTGGCATACTAAGCGAAGAGCGAAAGATCGGTATGTGCATTTATGTTTTGGTTTGCCAAATAAGTTGAATTGTTTCGTGGCAAAACTTAATTGTGATATGTGAAACTTTAAACAACAGGTTGTATATGGGCCTAACTGACTACAATAGTCTACAGTGCATACGACATCAGGACGATATGCAGAGAAGGCAAGAAAACACTTGTTTGTTTTTTGCAAATGCTATAAGATGTGACACAAGTGTTTCGTAAAAAAAATAATAGATTAATTTTTATAGATAACTATTATTCATTTCTTGAAATGTTCACAATTTTGCAGAAATAATTATGAATTTTTACTTATTGTTTATTTTATGTTTTCAATGCAGCTGACTTTTTAATAATGCGAGATGATGTATATTTACACTGTAATCTTCTGACCAGGTACAAAGGATTTTTATGGTGCTTGAAGGAATAAAAAAGAAATTTGAAAGCAAATAACTATTTTTTAAATGATAAATTGATTTTATTAAATCTAATAACATAGATTGTAATATTTGATACAATCTTAAAGTTAAATTGTTGAGTCCTGTTGTGTGCTGTTTGTTTGTTCGTATTGCATTTAATTCTTGAATATCTCTTTAAGAATATCCCATTATGGTTCTCTGTTGTTGATATGAGGATATCACGAAGGTCATATTTTGCCTTGTGGATTGGCTGTGTAATTATTATGTTAAAATGTGAAGGATTGTAAAAAAAATTTCAGAGGAAAGAATCAGGCTACACTAAGGTTCTCTATACTTCTGAACCAACACAGCTTATGGGTTGCCATACACAATGTAAGCAATGAAATCAAAAGTTTATTTGACTTACTTAGATTAGTTTACTTGTACTTGTGGATCTCTACATCTAAATAAATACTGCTAACAGGACCTCATAAAAGTTATCATGTTCAGAGTTGATGCAAGAAAACAAATCACTATAGAGTGCTGGAAAAGAAATAAACCTTTAATTTTAGATTTATTTTCTAGATTCCTAAATTTGGATTCTTATTTTCAGATACTTAAGCTCATTTATAAGGGGATGTTTATTGTCCTTTAGCAAGATGGTTTGCAGTATTTTTTTGGATGGAATTTCTGCGATGATTGATGTCTCTTTCAATCAGTTATGTTTTGTAATCTGTGTTGATTTATACATTTGCGATGATTATATTAACATAATTATTGATGTAATTTGTAGCAAGATATTTCACCCATTGCTCACACTCTATAGTTTTTTGAAGTTTATAAAAACAATAAAAGGTATGAATGATAATTTTTGAGCATACAAATAATTAAAATTTAGATTTTCAGTTGTGAGAAATATTTGAACATTTGCTCCTTTTTATTTTAATTTAATTCTATTATTTTAAATTTATTTGATTTTATTTCTTGCATTTTTTTAGACATGTAATTTTTAAAATACAATCCTTCAAACTCTTACACATGGCGATGGGGTAAACAAATGTATCATGTTTTTGAAGGATGTCAACTTTAATTATGGTTACCCTGCGTTTAACGCGTGCTATTGTTCTGTGATGTCACCAAAGAAAAGTTATCAGAACGTTACCAGGCGGATATTGGATAATTTTTTAACACGATGTTCAGATGTCCAGATGAAATAAACAGCTTTCCTTTGCAGTTTCGCGCCCCTTAGCGACAATTCTTTATGATCATGATGGAGATCAAGTAGTATGTCACATTGTTAAAAGTGTCACGGTGGCGTTTTGAGCTTCATTCTGTAGCAAAGCCCATTTTTTAACCGAGTTCTTTTGTTCTCAATGAAAGTTTTGGGATATTTATGAAGCTCTGTTTCGTTTTTCCAAAGATGTGAAGTACCGCGAACAATTTTGATTGCTTGCATGAAACACTCGCAATGTTATTGTTTTTGTTTGTTTGTTTTTTTTACTAATCACATCGTCATTCATGTTATCATTTATTAAATTAAAATAATGGTGATTATTGATGATCATTTTATCGCTTATTGTCATTACTACGAAACAAGACTCAGACCTCTCAGTTACATCTGGATTGGGTCTATTTTCACATGGATGGGGGGGGGGGGGGTTTATCTATATGGTGGCCGCAATCCTTCGAGCAATCCTGCATAAAACGCTGCGTTAATTGTCTTGAAAGTTAAAATCCTCTAGATGTGATGGCATGAAAACCAAGACTCTGCGATTGGATCCGTTCCTTCGTAGTGTGGTGGCATGAATAGGATGCAAAACTCTCCGGAACCTCGTTTGGAAACTGGGTGAATGTTATTTTTGTGGAGGAAACACTACGCTTGTGTAACTGTTTGCCAAAATCCCCAACGACACGAAAATCTAGCACTGGGGTCTCAGGAAAGTTGGCATGCGAAATGATTTTCTCAGTTAAGTCGGTCAAAATGTCTAAAATAAAAAACTCAGCCATTGATCTGGTCAGATCTTGACAGCGTTTTTTTCAAATGAAATGAAATCTCCTCACCATGCATATCTTAATTTTTAATCATTTTTTGCGATGATCATGATTTGTTTGGTCATGATCATAAAAATTCCAATTCTTCCTCTTGATAATTTCACTTGCCACCAAAATGACAAGTTTATTGGTCATTTGATAATTGTTATGATGATTGCCGTCCAAGCACGGAATTCGAAACTGTTTTGCTCCGGAACTACAGGTCTGGACTGGCTCTGGACTTGCACAAGTCTGGACTGGCTCAGTATTTCTTACCTGCCATGTATTTATAAATAGCTGTTTCACCTAATATTGGCTGTTTCTCATCAAAATAGTCATTTCTCTAATAATTGATGCTTTTCCTTCTCAGTTAAAGAGGAAAAGGGCCTTTTGCCAGGGGACCGACGGATCGGTGGGCCAGTCCACCAATGAGCTCTTGCCAAATATACAGAATGCTTAAAAATCTAGTGCTCATGCCATCAGTAGCTAATTCATTTATTGTTCACGTGAGGGTCACGTGACTAACATAACAACAGTTTCTAAAATTAATTAGATTTCGTATTGAGTGCAGAAATAGAACGTTTTAAGATTAGAAGCAAAATCCAATTTTGGTAGTTTTTAAACATTTTAATCTTTTTCATTGACTCATCCAGTATCTTGTTGTATGAAACAATGACATATTGTATTTTACATATGATGCAAGGTGGTCTTGCTTATTATTTTCTGATAGTTTTCTTTTGTTTTGTGCCATTACGCTGTTGTGTATTCGATCACTTCTTTCGTGCTTCCCCCTCGATGTTTCCTTTGAACACGATGCACCCTTCTTTGCTTCCAAACTCTCGATGATGCAAGAGAGAACCAGTTCAAATATAAGACCACGACAAGACTAAGCTTGTTTGATATTTACCTGCAGATGGATTCAGCCTTTGTGTTTATTGAATAGAGAAATTATCCTTTTGGAGTTTGTGTGGACAATGCCATAATCCTTCCATGTTTAACTTGTTGAAATTTCAAAATAATTGTGAGAAACGAGGCAGTCGGACTGGCAACAATTACAGTGGTTTTACTAAATGTATGTTATTCTTTATAAGTCGTAATTGGATGATAAGCGTGGCTGAGTACACGCCAAAGTTGTTGGGCCTAAGTGCTTCGAAATGGACGCAGTTTTTGACGAAAATGCCATAGATATGTTACGCAAGTTGGAGTGGATACGGTGAGAAGCGTAAAGTTTGATTGTGGAGTATTTCGTTTGTTGTTTAATTAAAATATAATAGACCTTTTCGGAAATAAAAATCGTTCTATTGTGTTACAGGACTAGCCTCTTTTCAACATGATGAAATTCCCATATAAGTACAAAAAACATTTAAACTTCGATTTCTTCTGGGTCCTTTAAGAGAGAAAGAGGCAAGAATAACCATTCCCAGTGGAAATACAGCACTAGCCTCGAGACCATGCTCTATCTCTGAAAAGGCCTATTGAGGTCGTGCTTTGTTATGAACCAGGAGTAGTTTGTTAGGAATCTTACATTTACGTAGTTAGTACTCTTTACTGTTCATTGTGTTGCTGTTGTTTCATTTAAAATTTGTGGATCATGTTGATGGTCACTTTCACTTCCTCCAAAATCTGTTTTGGAGAAATTCGGGGATTTTTTCCATGAAACGAAAGCCCAAATGGATTTTTGTGAATCTGTGCTCAGTATTTTTTGGAATGAATTCAAGTTTTCCTTGGAACACGTGATTGGTCTTAGCAGATTTGCGACAAATTGTGCTTTTGCAATTTAACTCTTTGGGGGACATGTTTTTGAAATATTGTTTGAACTGTCATATAATTTCGTTGCCACATGGTCCATATGAAGCACAATCTCCATAAGGCAATGGAAAACCTTGCTGGGTCCGCTGCAAACCTTCTTTCTGCTATTTGATGTGTTTCTATCCACTAGCGATGAATCTGAGTCGAATGCTTATCTCCTCTAAATATTACACGAGCCCCAGACGATAACTTAAATTTGGTAAAAATGAAGCTATTTATCAATGCTCATTGCATTTGATTGTCGAATTTGATTGTCAACTACAAAATACAGGACATTTTTGTCGCTAACTAATATGGTCTAGATCATTAACTGGTTTTTTGAAAACAGAACCTATTGTGCTTCTTTGGTATTTTGAAGATATTTTTGTATTATTTGAAAGAGTAAACACTGCACTGACATACAGTACAGTAGATCCCCATTATCGAGAAACTAGATATTTGGCTTTAGCCTCATTGTTTATCAAATCATTCTACTGCACTCCTAATGATTTCTTAATTTGCAAACTCCTGATTGGGCTGCAAGACAGTAACAAAATGACTGACTATGCCAACTAAGTGCGGTTGAGGGCGGTGCTTCCCTGCCCCCATTGGCTCCGCCCATGCCCCCATTGGCTCCGCCCCTGCACATAATGTTAATCCCATAACAATAAAGGAACAGATTTACTTTGTGAAACTTTGTCTCGTCCCTTGCATTGCCTAAAAACTGGTTTCAATGGAAAGGTTTTTTTAGAATTTGCTAGACAAGGGTGCCCATGTTAATAGATTTGAGGAATTTGATCTCCAGAAAGTTGATTATAGAATGATTCTCCACATTTTAAGCAAATAGTTTTAGGTAGCTTTAGGTAGTTTTTGGCAATTAATTTTGGGTATTGAGAAAATTTAAATTCATTTATAATAATGCATTTTCATTTGATGCCAGAAATGTGTTTTAGGAAAACCACAAGGGATTATAAGGAACAAGTTGAGGGGGCATTATTTTAAGAAATTAGGCTCATGAGCGTAATATTTCATGATTTTTGACATGCGTTGCCTTGTCTTACTTCCAACTAATTATGCTATATTGGATGGATAGTTTTAGTGATTATATGTAATGGCATTACTCTTTTGCTTTGCAACCCCTTTGCAAGTATTATGTGGTGATTAAACCAACGACTTTTTTCGCGTAAAGCAATAAAAGATTGCTATGTGACAATGTTTATTGTTTGGTTATTGGACCGCAAATAGCGAATATAAAGACGGAGAGTGGTCATTGATGAACTTTTCCTCAATGTTGTACTACCTGGCGTGTTTATTGTGCGAGAAAAGGTTTATAGTTTGACAAGTTAAATACATACGATCGTGAAGCTATTTTAGTGAGTAGAGGTCAATGGAAGGTCTTGTGAAACTTTCAGAGCCCGAATCATTCTTGATATATTTGTTTTCAAAGATCAATTTAATGCCCTTTTTTTCGTGAGTTTTTATTTCGTTTTGGCTTTTTACGTTTGATTAAAGCTTGTTTGATCAACTTCAGCATAATTTGATTTTATATTTGATTTTATGTTTGATTTGATTTGATTTGATTTTTGATTTGATTTCATGTTTGATTCGAATTGATTTAATTTGATTTGATTTTATGTTTGATTTGATCTCATGTTTGATTTGATTTGATTTCATGTTTGATCCGAATTGAATTAATTTGATTTGATTTCATGTTTGATTTGATTTCATGTTTGATTTGAATTGATTTTATTTCATGTTTGATTTGATTTCATATTTGATTTGATTTTATGTTTGATTTGATTTGATTTCATGTTTGATCCGAATTGAATTAATTTGATTTGATTTGATTTGATTTCATTTCATGTTTGATTTCATGTTTGATTTCATGTTTGATTTCATGTTTGATTTCATGTTTGATTTCATGTTTGATTTCATGTTTGATTTGATTTCATGTTTGATTTGATTTCATATTTGATTTGATTTTATGTTTGATTTGATTTCATGTTTGATTTGCTTTGATTTTATGTTTGATTAACAGCAAAATCATGGTTAAAATGCATCTTCTACTTAAATCCTATTCATTTTCAGTTTTCTGATTAAAATGTACTATTTGTACTGTTATATAAAGTATGATACCTTACTCTTTGCAGTTCAAGGTTGCAAGGTGACGCTGAGCAAAATGCTAAGCAGCAAACGAGCCCACTCAATGAACATGATCGGCTGCAATTGCCTCTGTCCGGATCGAGAAGAGAGTCTTTCCTATACCGGTCGGACAGCGAATGCGACAATCCACCTCCTCCGTTATCGTCGAGGTCTTCAATTTCAAGCGAAGGGTGAGTTTTCATAATTCCAAATATTAAAAAAACATTTTGGGGAGTTTGTAGTGCTGCATTTGGTGTCGCACTAGACAGCTTAACCCCGAGCTTGCTCTCCGGGATCTCCCGCGGAATCAGAGCTCGGAAAATGAAGTAGATATTATTAGGGTCCGTGTTAGTCTCTAGATATATGACAAATATTATTGGGATATTGTTACACACACAGTGTCTCCAGATATTATTACAAACACTGTCTCTAGATATATGACAAATATTCGTTTTTAATATATGTTTACAAAAATACACGTTTCAAAATAACTTTTTGAGAATAAAATGTAAGGCTGTTAATTGTCATACATCTAGAAATTGTTTGTAATTATCTCAATTATGATCTATTCACTAACCTTATACCAGGGGTATGTCCTTTTGAAATATCCCTGGGAAAGAGGTTGGCTTGACACTATTTTGGTTTCCTGTACAGTCGTATGAATTTTGTTGCAAGGTTTGTTTTACACTGTTTTATTTATCTTGGAATCACAGGTGGTTCAGAATTGATTTTTTTGAATGTAATGCGAGTTTGTAAAAAATGCTTCTCTGTTCAAGAAGTTCTACCGTTTCCAATACTTTTTGAAAATTTAATATTCTATGATATTCTAATTTTCAAAAGTTTCTAACTATTTTGACATCGTAGAATTCGTTTTTCCAAGATGTTTTAAGGTGGTAAGGGTGGAAAGGGGAGAGGGTAGGGTCAGGATCACGAATCACGGGAATAAAATTTCAAAATTTTAATTTCACATTGAATTTTGTCCATTCACGTTTCACGGACTGTTTTTAGATGGCGTCGATCACGTTTTACTTGTAAAATTTTGAGCCAATCACGTTTCACAGAAAACTTTTTATCACCATCTTCTAACGCGTGATAAATTTTAGTCATTTTTAATTAGAAAATTAATCAATGCGTGATGACGGTAAATAAGAATTCCATGGTTAATTAAAAATATTGTTAAATATGAGAAGGTGCAGCTATGGCATTAACCTTTCTTATAAGCAAACCATTGATTAAAATATCTGCACAGTTATTTGATTAAGTTATCTTTTTCAAAGTATCTTCTCAACCTGAAGTTACATTTAATTCATCTTTATAAATCGCCTGAAAAATTTGTTTGAATAAAGAAAGTTGAATCCAGATTAAATATCCAAACATTCTTTTGGTCAAGGAGTTCAAATTGTAATTGGAAGTAAAAATATACATCTTTTCCTGGATTATTTCAAGGGGCAAAGTTTAGTCTGAAAATTATCTCAGCATTTCAAGAAAGAATTTAATTTTAGGACGACATTATGTTGATCATCAAAATGTTTGCGGTTACGTCCCTTATAAAATTAAAATTTTTATATTGCTATAAATTGAGGCTGTAATTTTTTCGAAAAAGTATGTAGCAATGTAACAATTGGTTCTTAGTCAACTTTGTTTTCAGAATCCAATTTTCTGAGAATCAAAAATGTAATACCGTATCTGCCCGAGTATAAGTCGACACCGAGGAAGTCTTTATGTTCTAAATGTAATAATAATAATAATAAGAATGATAAGAATGATAATTCAAATGAACTAAGTCCTGCTCCTTTGCTGGCAGCAGTTAGATTACACGCAGCAAACTAGACTAAGTGGCTACCAACCTAGCTAAATTAACAACAACAACAAACTTGAGGATTTGTAATGTCTTTAGTCTTTAATTTGAAAAGATCTGGATAACAACTGGAAAAGGGTTAACTAATTTGTTTTGGTACACGGTGCAAGTTTTACGAAATGAATATCAAATCCAATATTTCTCAGTTAATTATTCATGGCTAAAAATGTCATAGAGGAATGTCAATTAGTATTTAAAAATGATGGATTGCCATAAATTTCAAAATGAAATTTCTGCAGAGTAATTACAATATTTTCAAAAAGGCTATGACTTAAAATCTACATAAATATATTGATATACAATTACAAATTATTGGAAAGGGCTATATCACTGTTAGAACAACGTAGATCGTCATATTTTCAGGAGGTAATTACGGGTAGAACTTTTTATTAATTTCAGATATTTCAACGTACGTTTTTCATATCATTTAAGTTGGTTTGCATGTGCTACCCCCTGCAAAATAAAACTTCCATATGATTTGCCTGTTTAGCAGAAATAAAAATGGGCATGAAAAGGTAAATGGTATTATTTCAAGATTTTTCTTTCGCATGAATATTCCGCCATTGACAGTATGATTCAACAAAAAGTTTGAAGATCGAGAAAGAAATCATAATTTTGTCAATTTTCAAACAAGCCAACTTTCTTTCGGTCCACGATTTCTGATGCCTAAAACCGACTTGGATTTCAAAACGTTTTGAATTTGTTTTTGGAGTTTGGAAAACTTGAAGTATTTTTTCCTTGCTTCGTAACAAATTTATTAGCAATTAACTCTGCGTGAAGGCACTTGAACTGCCCAAGATTGTGGCTTCTTGGCAGAAAAATTTAGGAAAGAAGCCATTGAGATCATACGATAAAGAACTCAAATCTGAAGAACAATGCTGTGAAAACATTGTTTACGTCAATGCTTCACACCATGCTCGTTGTTTTCGTTGTCATTTGATGAAAAAGAAGGGATATTGCAGCAATGTGAAAATCTTCAAAACATATTAGGGTTGTTGTCAGCGATATTTTAAAGTAAGGACTTGAATTTAAAAGTATTAAAAGTTAGTTGAAAGAAGGTGACTGGCGGTAAATTTCTGGAGACAACGAGGGAAATTGAAGATATTAACGTCGATACACGAGGCAAGTACGGTTGAAACTCTTTAACTCGTTTCAGTGTTGATTTCAGTGTTGATTAAGCTGTGGCTATCTTCAACTCGAACAAAATTTCAAATTTCGAACTCGTTTATCTCGAACTCCGGGTTAACTCGAAATGCTTTACTTATTTTTTGAGAGCTTTCAGTGTTGATTTAGCTTTGTTTATCTCGCTATCTCGAATAGATTTTAATTTTCCTTTAGCGTTTGAGATAGCGGATTAGACTGTAAGTTATTTTCTAATTCATTTCATTCAAACGCAGATAACTAACTTTTTACAGTTCTACTTTAAAAATCTCTGATGACAGTGTAGTATCGGTCAGTCTAGTTGTTTGTGAGCAGACGTAAGCACACCGTGCAGACAGCAAATAGGCAAAGCTGGGCTCCCGAGGATAATGTTTTTGAATTCTTCATGTAATTATTGTGAACTATCTTGGGGAGGGTGGGTGGAAATCTTACTCTACAAAACAATTATCGACGTGTAAGCTTTCAGAGTCTCGTTGCCAAACTTATATACTGCTCCTCTTCCATTTGCAAATAATTCTACACCCATGAACGCTTTCCTTGCATCCTAACAATACATTTCAAAAACTAAAGACTCTTTAGTTTTCTCTCTTGTGGTGCCAAATAATTTAAGATATGTTATTCATCGGAATTCAAGACGTCAACTCAAAAATCCTAAATTACAAAGAAATGATGTAGGTAACAGGTAACACCACAGAAATTTCAAATTTGATAGCTGTTTTGTGTCAGTGGAAGTTTCTTATCTATGACGTACATTATGTGATTTTAAGGAATGCTTCATTTCAAAATAATATTGTTTAAAGGCTCTTCTCATTTGAAGTGAAACTTTTTACAAGTGATCTGTTTGTTGACTTTTTGGCTGTGACACTGAATATGATAGCATTGTTGGACACTTAAACCTGAAGAGTGATATACTTGCCAGCAATTTCAAGAAACAACAACTAACGAGATCCAAACATAAAAAAGATACGACAAAGTGAAATATTTTAGGTCCTGATCAAACGGACGAACCTTGGTTTGATAAAGATTAAGTAAACGGGGTAAATATTCTTCCAAAATCTGAAATTTCTTCCCACGTCTCTATTGATTGATTTTTTCTTTTCTAGTTTGTTTCTATTTCATTTTTTATTATTTTTCTTTCTTCAATTGTATTTATACATTTTTTTTATAAATTCTCGTCAAGTTTTACAAAAATCAAAAAATGTTTTTTACACCAAGTTTGTACGGAAGACTGTTATTATATAGATGCCTTACTGTGCATAGCAATGGATTATTGTTCATAAAATGTCTTATTGCTTGGCCATCGATTTACACTTGGCAGGCATTGACAAGCATACCTTGGTATGTAGCACGAACAGAGACGGAAATTGCGGGGATGTCGGGCCGTGTGGGACGAGCGCCCCAGATATTTCTGGATTGTCAGTAAAAACATCATTTTGTCGGAAATTTTGGGCATCTGTCTGCAATTTGAGCCATTTTTGAGCATTTGTCCCCCCATTATGTCTCATTTTAAGCATTCCCCCCATTATGTCTCAGTAGTTGATTATGTCTCATGTCTGTTCTATTTATGATGACGTGAGGATTAGAAAACTCGTTTTATTTTTTTATTGCGTATGATCTATTTGTCAAAATATATACATCTCTTGCGTTGGTATAAAGTTTTTACGATACGATTTATTGACGTTTTATGTGCTGCCTAGCAGCTTAACTGACATTCGGTTAAACTGCCTATTTGTGCACAAACGTGCATGATACCATGTATTGAAGAAAGAGGCTTTCTGGTCCAGTTGTTTAACCATATTTTATATGAGCACTTGTACTCCTTGGAAAGGCTGTGTGACAGATTTCAACTTTTGGATCACTGCTCTGCTTTTATGGCAGTGATTTCACATTTTATGCTAGACAATGGTTCTGCTTTTTATGATGATATTGATTATGATGATATTGATTATGATGATATTGATTATGATGATTTTGATTTATGATGATATTGATTATGATGATATTGATTTATGATGATATTGATTATGATGATATTGATTATGATGATTTTGAATTATGATGATATTGATTATGATGATTTTGAATTATGATGATATTGATTATGATGATATTGATTTATGAGGATTTTGAATTATGATGATATTGATTATGATGATTGTGAATTATGATGATATTGATTATGATGATATTGATTATGATGATTATGATGATTGCCATAAAACGTAAACATGACATGGGGCAAATCTTTTCACCTTCTTTATTGGTTGTTTTTCAAAAGTCTCGAATTTGCTGATCGTTTTGTGAGTAGAAACATTTTCTAACATTTTGTTTTTTTTCCAGGGTCAGATCTGAAGAGTTGGTGACTCCATTTGCTCAAGTTCTTTCTTGCCTGCAAAACATTCGATCCAATTTTGTACTGCTCACAAATGTTCGACAAAGCAGGTGTGTTTATCATTACAAAAATATACTTTAGATAAATAATGCGGAATGTTTACCAAAATTATGATATTTGGATTAAACCTATGTTCAGTGAGCTCCACTATTTTGAGTTGTGTGTATATATTTTGAGTTGTGTATATATAACACGTGTTTTTTATGACATTCATGTATTTTGGAAATAAAATTGAATTATTGTGCGTTGCAACTAGTATTTTGAATGATCATTAAAAAGTGTTCAGTTTATTCTTTTAAATTCTTTATGTTAAACTGTTGCTCATTACAGCAAAAGGAGAGAATTTTGTAAAACAAAAGTTGGGGGTTTCAAACATGATAATGCAATTTGTCACTGTATAGAATAGATTTCAACACCTTCAACGCAGCCAAGCAAATCATAATAAATGAACTCATAAGGTTTTGTGATCTTTGTGTATTTTATTTTATTGAACGCACTAAGAGTGTGTTCATTCTATTCTTTTAAATCGCAAATCGGGTTGTCACGTTTTTAACTGCAATCTTTGTTTTCACAAAATTCCAGTTTCATTACATATTACTGTAATCCACTTCGCTTTGTGTCATGTCTAACTTTTTTGTTTATGCTTTATAGTTTTGTTTGAGGAAAACAAGTTTTGTTGAACGAAAAGTTACAGAGCTGTAAATTTTGGTTCTTTTTTAAAAAGAAGACTAAAAATGTGATAACATCAACATCTCCTGAAGAGTGAGTCTATCACGAAACAGGCTTGTAGAGATGAATATAGTTGTTTGATTTTTT
>JAYJMH010016009.1:0-21321 GCA_036873815.1 Phacellophora camtschatica
AACGGAACGGAACGGAACGGAACGGAACGGAACGGAACGGAACGGAACGGAACGGAACGGAACGGAACGGAACGGAAAGGAACGGGTCGATCTAAACTACAACAGTGGCAGTGGTAAGAAAGATCAAAAGAACTTACGAGAAACAAGGCTTGAATCTGAATACATCATAACAATTCTTAGTAAATTAAGGAAAAATCTAAGAAGCAATTACGTTTTTCAAATAACAATAGCTCATGCCTTCGAGTGAACTTGGAAAGAACAGAAACATCATTCACTTACGAAGTTGGATTGCTATTTCTTTATTACAATATGAAAAATGTGTCTTTTTTTCCTGGCTAGATATTATATATAAGATTCTGCATCTTTTAGGCCCTTCTTCATGTTTGGGACATTCTGTTCTACGATGGATCTATCACACTTTTTAGAGCAACACTTGGTATGCTCAAGATGAAAGTAAGTTATTCGATTTATTGTTGCATTGTATATACATGCTATTATATATAATCTTTTCTTAACTGCTTTAGGGTTTTCTTATGAGAAAAAAAATTATTTATTGTAATTTTATTTCTGCATGTTAAGAAGCCATCTCTGTATTTGGGACATGTAGATATATTTTTATCATATAAAAATAATAGGGACATTTTTTGAAGATAATTCTCTTCTACTTGAGTATATTTGTCCCGAGTTTTAGCTTAAATGTTTGATTAAGAAGTTAACATCTATAAATAAAATTAAAAGCAGGTCTTGCAAAGATAGCCTTTTCTTGAAATGTAATAGATTTTTTCGAAAAAATAATGTTTTATGCTAGCTTATTTTAAAGGGGTGTTGGTGCAAAAGGTTTTTAAAAGCATTGATACCTTGTTAAATTGATTTGCGATTGTAATTGAATGCACAGTCCTTTTTAACTAAACATTTTAACTCTTTTTATTTTTGCAAAATAATTGAAAGTTTCTTTTTTTATTTACAATATTTTAGACAAAAGCATGTTATGAAATAACGTATAAAATCACTTTTTATTCGCACTCTTTTATGAACTTGAATTGTGTTTATTTTTTTAAATGAGGTATTTTTAAAACGTAATAGTGGCAAATGTTCCAAGATATTTGAAAATTAAATTAAATCTGTCTATATCTCAAATCAATTTTCCTTTAAATTGCTGAATTTTTGTTTCGTTATTTTTACATAGACGTCAATTAGTTTGGCCTATTTCAAATCTACACATTTTGACCCGAGTTTTAGGAAATTGTTATGAAAATCAGTTGTAGTTTTGACGGGCTGTGGTAGTTTTCAGTCGCTTTAAAACGCCTTTCCGTAATAGGTTTAAATCTATTCGTGCTGACCGCTACATTTTAGGATAATTTCTTTCTTTCTGTCAGGAACCAGCATTATTAACGCTGGAGAACTCTGCACAGATCTTCAACGCTCTTTCAGACTTACCTGGAGAAATTGGTGATCCCCAAGAACTTATCCAGGTACATCAATTCTGACATTTGTTTACGGTATCTTATACATTAGCAACAATTTGTTTCATTTTGTAAGCACGGAAAATTATTCTTGTTTGGTGTCACTTCACAAGAAGCAAAAAAGCTAGTTTCCTTAGTTTATATTTTGTGCGTGATATAGAAGAGATCTGTTAACAGATATGAACCAAGGAATTTTGATTAATCTAAGTAACGTAAAATGGACACGCAAAACGGTTGGAACAATCGCCCGAGCTGTTAATGCTATTCAGTTTGTGAGAAAACAGAACTGATCAACCAATCAAAGATTTCAAAGGTAAGTTAAATTTCGGTGAAGGTAAGGTATCAAAAGTAAGCTAAGTTTCGGCTGTAGTTGGTGTTGATTTAGAGTGCGCAGGCACAGGAACGCTTCTCGCAGGTGAGAATTAAATTTGCATACGTTTAAAAGTTGATGTTAATGCACAACGTGTTTGTAGGCAGGTTTGAGAAGTACACCTTCTGCAAGCAGACACATGATATTTTAATAAGTTATGAATTGCCTATCTGCAGCAGTCAGCTGCGCAAAGTTCATAAAGGGTTCTGTAGTTCAGATTACTTTAGTCTTTTTGGAATTATTAGATGGCAGAACTAATTTACAAATCAATCAGATAAACTTGTAAGTTTTTCGTTTATTTTTTACAACATTCTACAACTTATCTAGTTTAGAAACTTTTGCTTTTTCATTTATCTGGTGGTAAATATATTTTAATATGATTAATATATTTAGTTTATAGCCTTGTTTGACTCTACTCCCCGAAAATAACGAATCTTATCTGCCTTTAAGTCACAAAGACAGAGTATGTTAGCAATAGAAGAATTAGTTAGTAGAAGTATGTTAGTAAGAAGGAAGTATACCAGTTGCAGTACAAACAAGGGCAGATTTTGTAACAATAGTGAAATTGACACACCAATTTCAAAGCTATTAGCCATTCAAGACAAAGTGAATTCTCTCTAGCAGAAAATCAAAACATGGCTTTGTTTGTTTTGAAATTTTGCTTGAGATGATTTGCTTTGTCTTCGATGGCTAATCGATTTGAAATTGGTTTGTCAATTTCACTATTGTTATAAAATCTGCCCTTGTTGTAATGACAGTAATTATGTATATCACACTTGTATTCTTTTTGAAGAGGAAACGTGATTGATTTTGTATGTTTTCTGAATTTTTGTATTGGCAGTATGCATTTAAAGCATCCGCATCGTTGACGGACATTGTACTAGACACGCATCGCAAGAAACACGTTGCATATTTAATAACAGAACTCGGAAAATCAAGCGACTCATTCTATGATACTGCACAATCAATCAAGGTATATATTGTTTATTTTTAAATTTGCTTGCTTTGCATTATCAAAAATTTAGTAAACATATATAAACTTTATCTCAATTTTTTAATTCCTACTTGCCGTTTTCATCGTTGCAAGCACAGTAAAATCAAGCAAGGAAGAACCTATAACTTTGGAAATTATTACTTATAACTTGTTTTAAAACTACAGAACTTAAACTCAAGTTCATGTTTTATGTTCTCATTTCCTTCGTTTACTAATAGAATTGTCCAATCGCTTAAATATAATTCAACTGATGATTTATTTTACAAAACACAAATGTAGGAGAGATCGTTTCAAAAAATTTGAAGGAGAAGAAAAAAAGATCATTAACTATTTTTCAATTCTCTTAAATTTCACACGTCATGGAAATCCATTTCCCATCGTCTGGCATTTTGATATAAATTTTCGTTGCAATTTTTCTTGAATTTTTCCGACTGGCTGGTTATTGCGGGGGTGGCACCGTATAACCCGCCTTCCAGTAGTGATGTCCTTGCAGCCATCTCACTTACCAAGCAAATTTATTGATTATCTTTACAGACTTTGAAACTTGGTGGAATAACTGGAGGATCTTCTTGGTTGAGTTTACTTTATCGATTTGGCCCAATGATGGTAGCATCGCAATTTTGCGGCTCTATTGGTAAATATCTTATGATTGTGTGAAAATCAATTCTTGCAGAAAGCGTCTTTGTTTTGTGATATTACATTAGCGCCATGAACAGTTTATCTATAAAGTGGAAGAGTCCAAAGAGTATAAATTAATTCCAAATATAGTGAATGGAAGGAAGTAAAGAAAGGGGTCCCCCAAGGATAAATTCCAGGTCCTTTACTCTTTAACATTTTCATTAATTATGTATTTTTGGTTTTAAATCAAAGTAAGCTTTGTAGTCACGCAGATGATAATACCACCCCGGCATAAAATACAGATCTTAATGAATTAACTGATGATGGTGAAGTGAAAACACTAAATGGATGGCCTAGTGGTTAAGGCGCCGGGCTCATGATCGCAAGGTCGTGGGTGGGTTCGAATCCCACCAAGATCATACTTGCTGCGAAAGTGTGAGGAGAGCTGCTAACTCTCTGTAATTCCAGGCAAAAGTCGCCCTGATGTGACTTGATGTTTCACTGTGGCTTATTCTTCAAGAAAATTTCACATAATGCTTCAAAGAATTTTTTCTGCTGTTTTTCTTTTACTGTGATGATAATTGTTTTTTAGAGTTTAAAGTCAGAATATGATTGCAAAGACTACGATAGCGCACGTACACCCGACAGTGCTGACTGCACGTACATAAAAGGGACATTAAATGCTTCTTCGGAAGAATCTAGATCTGCGAGAATTTTGAAACATTTACAATCAAGAGTCAAACAGCTAAGACAAGGAAATGAGTCAATGAAAAAGGGATTTAGTCCTGGTGAAAATAATGATGATGAATTGGATAGTACTGGAGAATCAACGTCTTTAGAACAGGTTGATTTTTTATAAATTTTTTTTATGCATTTTTCATGTTTGTATTTGGATTGCGGCACTTTTAAGTTTGGACCTAAAGATTATATATTTATATATACTCATAAATTAAGTAAAATTGAAATGAAAAATATTTGAAAACGTTTGCTTGACAGAATCTTTCTACCTCGTATCTTGGCTTTATACCTGGTGTCCCAAATATATGGTAACAAGTTTGATTAAGAATATCGCTGAGAATTTCGCTCAGATCCTTCAAAGAATATCGCTCAGATCTGGTTTGTTGATATTAATTGTTTTAGCATTGAGATAGTAACATTTAAAGTTCAAATTTGCCTCTCATATTGTATTTTTTTTAATCACAGTGGTGTTCCAGATGACATACTTTATTTTTGAAAACACTTCCGAATAATGATTCCAAAAAGAATCTTGAAAATCAGTTGTCCATGACTAAATGTTTTCAAAACTAAAATTACTGTTTCATTTTGTTGGATTTTTCGGTAAAAATGCTGAAATGAGAAAGCGCTTAATAGTGGCTGCATCCATAAATGTTTTATTTTTAGTTTTCTGATTTCTTTCTGAATGTGTTTCCAAGCACTATTAAAATCATTTCGTAAAACGCTATGGTTTAGGAGATCCAAAGACGCAGTTTAGACGAAAATCTACACCTCTGGTTTTGGGTTGGAAGCACATTTGATGCACAAATAATAATAAACTAGGCATCAATTTTTAAGTTGACTACCAAAAATATTTTTAAAATAATTTAAAATAAATTTGAGTAAAACTCGCAGCGCTTGCCGTGCTCAAAACTGCTACGTTTTTTGGGACACCCGGTAGATTTATTTTTAATGACAACATATTTTAGTTTATATTATGGATATCCTGCTAAAGTTGATTTTTAAATTAAAATTATTGTTTATATTTACAGATAGAAGAGCCTTTTTATGCAAACTCTACAAAAGCTGAAAGATTAGAAAGTTCTCTTCAGGTTTGTTCGCTCAAATAAAATTTTGTTTTGATACGTTTGTTTATTTTGTTTAATTCGAGTGCATATCTATAACACTCTCTTCCACAATAATCAGATAATTAACATATAAAATTGTGTTTTTCTGGAATTTCTTCATTGCCTTTTTCATTCAGACGTTCCTTCTTTTTAGATATATTTGACTTTCAAAAGATTATGTTTATGAAGCTTTCTTTACCTGTTTAATTTTTGTTGTTGTAGAAAGCAGAAGAAGAAGCACAAAGATATGCAAATCTTCTTAGTAATAAAATGACAGAAAATACCAAACTACAAAGAATGCTTACTCATGCTTCAAAGGTAATTTTTATATCTTTTCATCTCCATCTGCAAAATATTTGTTGGTATTTGGAACTGACTCAATTTTATTGACATATTTTCTGCAAAATAATAGCAAATTTCATGGTGCCGCTAAACATCAGTCAAGTTTGGATTTTGAACACATATAGAAGACCACATGCAGGAAATACATAGAACACATTTTAAACACAGAGAACACAAATATGACTCATATAGAACACAAATAGAACTCATATAGAACACACATAAAACACGAATAGAACACATATAGAACACGAATAGAACACACATAGAACGCGAATAGAACTCATATAGAACACCCATAAAACACGAATAGAACACATAGAACACGAATAGAACTCATATAGAACACGAATAGAACTCATATAGAAGACACATCGAACACACATAGAACACAAATACAACTCATATATAACACATATGAAACACAGCAGCAATTTACAATTTACAATTCGCAATTTACAATTCGCAATTTACAATTCACAATTTAGAAATCATAATTTTAGAATTTACAATTTAGAATTCACAATTTACAATTCACAATTTAGAATTCACCATTTAGAATTCATAATTTACAATTCACATTTCACAATTTAGAATTTAGAATTCACAGTTTAGAATTCACAATTTAGAATTCACAATTTAGAATTCGCAGTATGACCTTGGCGGGATTCGAACCCACGACATTGTGATCGTGAGTCAGGCGCATTAACCACTGCTTTTCAAAATTCAAAATTTATAATTTATATGTGCCCTACCGGGTATCACCACAATGGCTTTATGGCAACTCCTGAACTTGGGCACAGGATATCCGGTTCCACATTGAGGGAAGGATTGTATTCTGGAGTCACCAGAGTGCTCGAACTGCGAGCAGTGAGCACTGCATAGTGCAAACAGTGAACGTCTCACATGGAGGCTCTCCACCCAATCCAAGAGAGTGCTCAAACCACATGTGCAATGAGCGGAATATACAATATGTATAGCAATGTGCCCTTCCGGTTATCACCATAATGGCTTTATGGCAACTCCTAATTTATAATTTATAATTTATAATTTATAATTTATAATTTATAATTTATAATTTATAATTTATAATTTATAATTTGTTTTTTTCTTAAATGCAAAATAAAGTCGTGTTATTATTTCGAATGTAAGTCAAAATTTATAATTAATAAAACAACAGATCGTATTTTATTTTAAACATTGTTCAGAGCCAATTTTTTTGCCCCAGGAGAACATTAAACTGGAACGTCTTCATTCAATTCTGCAACACAAAGTGGCCTCTGGGAGCATGAACTATGAATCCTGAACCATGAATCCTGAACCGTGACTCATGAACTGTGATTCGTGAACTGTGGATCATGACCGCATTGAATTAATAATGTTTATTTTATTTTGTTGGTTTTGAATTTATATATTATATCACTGTACATGCATGGAAAGACTCAAACGTTTCACCTGAAAATTGGGAAGTTTCGTAACTTACTATCAGTGAATGCGAAACTTTTTCAGGCAAGAATTTGTTTCAGTCGACAATCAGTGTCTTTGTTCTGGGATTTATTTATCTTAAAATAAATTTATTGCAGTAGATGATGGTCATCTTTTGAAATAATAATGAATGATTTATGGAATTACCTTGCCTGGTCATTTTAACAGACTTAAAGTATTTCCTTGTTTTTCTCATGAAAATGCTGCTAATAATTTCCAAAAAACATTTCAAATTGTATTAGATAGGAAACAGTGAGTGAATTTCACAAAACAAACATGGATTGAGAATTAAGCGGACAGAAATTATATTAGTCTTCATCATTTGCAAGACAACTATTTCCTAATTTTTATTTAATTCGTTTGGGTGAAGAGGGGGTTTGTTTTATTTCAATTTTTAAACATGTCTTAAACAATTTTACTTGTAAGTATTTATTATCCTTGAAGCTATTTTTTGTGATTTTATGATAATATTTTGTACACGCAATCACTTAATCAATAAAAATTTACCATTTTGTTTTTCTTATTAGTTTCCCGTGGTAATGCAATTTTCCTCCGAGCCGAGTTGAAAATTCCTTTCCATACTTGACGATTCAGCATAGGTCCTCTGATTTCATCAATTGAGTTGTCCTTTCTTAGGCAATCGATATATGTTTGTGCCTTGTTCCCCGATTAGCTTCCCCCCCATTGGTTCCCAAAGAATAACTTTTGAGGCCTCTTCTTCTGGATGTCGAATGCAATGTCCAGCAAGTTTTAAATCTCCTTTCCAGGGCTTTTTAGCTGACTTTGCGAAGATTTCCACATAGATCTTTGTTGTTTATATCGTATTTCCAAGAAGATAATTTTTGTAACTTATAAAAACAAGATTGTGCCTGGTAGGTAATAGGAAATCGTTGGATTGTGGGTTTTTTAGTGTCCGTTTCCATTCTGGTGCCAACCAAATGTTATGTTAAGGCAGATTGAAGTCATTGAACACTCATTGCACTAACTACAAAGATGTTTAAAAAAATAAGAAACCTAGTTAAGGCTCCACTAGTGAAAGGTTCTTCATTTTTTACCATTTTTTATCAAATCTTGTTAGTAAAAGTTTCTTAATAGTAAATAAAAAAATTCAGTTTTTTGAAAAAGTTTCTTATAAAGTTGTTTGTGAATGGTTCGATGTGAATACAAGGATCAAATTCTAAAATAAATGGTTTCTTATCACCTATGCAATAGTTATGTTACCCGTCAAACATTTTGATCGCGAAAACCGCGAAACTTGTTTTTGGTTGACATATTCGCAGCTGGTCAGCGGTTTGAAGCAAAATACAAAAAAGCAATAAATTTGTTTCACAAAACTTCCTCTCAGTTGTGATCTGACGCTGTGTGTGGAAAAGGTAGGACAAACATTTTTTTCAATAAATAAATACTACTGTGTACTTATGTTTAAAACATGAATTTTTGTTGAATTCACTTTTAGATAACGGTACTCCTAAAATGTTGTTTGTTTTCTTTTTACACAGAACAGAAGTGCAAAGATCAACAACAATAATTTAATTTGGTGGCCTAGCCTAAATAAAACGAGAAACATGATGAAGTATTTTTGTTGATTTGTGTGTCGTTAGAAACTTGCATTTTGTGCAGTTCAGCTTTGAACGGAAAATATAACAAAAAGAAGGAAATCATGGACGAAGTTAACACACCAGGCACCATGGAGGTAACTACATGTTTGTAACTGATTTTTCAAAAATTTAAGCTTTGTTTGTTATTGTTTTGCATGATCAGAATTTAACATTATCTTATCTTTTGGTTCTGTTTGCCAAATTACTATTTTTCTTTGTTGTTCGGGCAGTATAACATGCGTGTTAATATGATAATAATGTTTTGGTTTATATTTTGCAAGTTTAAAAAGTGGTTTCATTTTTCTTGTTTTTTTTTTGAGGGGTGAAAACATTAAAAAGTTGTTTTTAAACAATGTGGAATAAAGTAAGAGGGCATCCATAAAGTAGATATGCATTAATTTGACTATTTTGTTTACCCTTCCTCTTCCTTCCAAGGAAATAGCTAACAATAACAATGGGTATATGCAATAACAATGGGTGTATGCCCAGTGCATTTATACTTTATGGATGCCCCCTAATTATATAGCACACACAAGAGCCTATATGATATAAGATTACCCATCCTGTTTACTAACATCCATAGCTGAATTATCCAATCTGCTGTATGGAAAAATTAAGTAACAAGCAAGCTAAATATAAACTATTGAAAGCAAAGTGCAGCTAATAATGAGAAATGCAGCTAATAATAAGAAATGCTGGTTACACAAGGCAGAGAAGTACATGTAATGGACAGAAGGGAGGACCTAATTAGAAAACTGTTAATTGAGGGATGGTGCACCTCTTATATAAAATATAAGTAGAATTTTGTTCTCTCAAAATCTCAACTTGCTGAGCCAGCCCTCAGTTTTGACACTTTTGAGACAAGAGTGTTCTGTATAGTACCATACACTTTGTCATCATATTTATATTTGATCTTGAAGTACATTCATTTGATTAATTTAAAAATCAAAGAGAAATACAATTAGTTAAGACTAAATTACACAAGTTAAATTTTTTACATCCAAAAGGAATCTTTTGTTTAAATCTAAAATCTCATTTAATCTTGTTCTTTGTCTTTATTTTGTATTATGAGATCAAATTAGCAAATATTTTTCAAAAGACTTTTGTTTCAGAATGCAAAGATTGGTTCCTATGGGAGCAGTTTAGCTTTTTATGTTTTTTCTTCGTAATGTTTAAATTTTCAGAATTGGTTATGCTTCTAGTGAATGAAGTTTCTCATTGTGAAAAGCTGTTTGATGATTTTTATCATATTTTAAATTGTTTTGGAAAACTGAGAAATGTTTTTTGATGCTGATTCTAAAATGGTACTGTATCATTCAATATACTGTATAATAGTCAAATTGACAGAACCAACAATTAAGATGATACTGGAAAAAATAAGATAATTTGTAATTTTTAAATAATTTATAGAGCAATTGACAATCTAAAATAATTTATTTGTCATAAAACTAACTCTTAACTTGTAGGCGATCTTCAGGCTGCATTTATAAATATTTACAATGGCAAAACATCTATAAATGAACACCTTCCTACAACAGACAGAAACTTTCATTCCATAGGAGTCTGTTATATGGAGGTTTCATTACATCTGGAGAAAGATCTTAAATGTAAATTAGATAATATTTTTATATTTTAGAATTTGGCTGAAATGTTCAGATGCTTTATATGCATGGAAAGAGTAAGAGATGCAAGATTGTGTCCCCATTGTTCAAAATTGTGCTGTTTTGTTTGTATCAGAGTAAGGGTTTCTTTCCCTGTATTTTTATGATAATTGTCTTTAAATGTCATTTCTATTTTGCAATGGTTTTGAAACTACATTTGAACAAGCAGATTATTAAATTTTCATGGTAATTCAATATGCAAACAGTTTATTTAATTTAATAGTAGGCTGTCCTTGTTTGGAGATGCGTGCTACAGTGCAAGCATTTTCAGTAATTTTAAAGAAGCATTTTTCAGTCACTGTTTACTTTAAAAAAATACAAGAAAATCAAGTATATAATTGCTATTTTTCTCAACAGAGTATCAATTATTTATGTCAATCTTTTTTTTACAGAGATGGTTAACAGAGCAAAGGCCTCAATGTCCTCATTGCAGGTTAATAATTTTAAACATAACTTTGTTGTCAAATGCTACTTGTAACACTTTCCACAAAATTATAAGACTTTCCAGGGAATAATAAGACTCTGTAAACGAAATAAATGATTTTCGTGTCATTTAAACGAGACCAATGACTTGTAAACGGTTTCAATGGTCTTAACCAATAGAAGAGCAGAAAATATTAAAATCACAGCATAACAGAATACGAGGTAATAATCCTTGTTAACAGCTGCGGTTCTGTTGCTAAATTAGTGCACAGTGAGACACAATATACTCGGTTTTGACAAAGTCAATTATGAAATGTGGAAAAGATTACACTGTTCTTGTGATATTTAATCGCAAATCTATCAAATTTTCCCTAAATTTTGGTGCCTAAAAGAAGTCTTTTTAATCGTTACATTCTTTTTGTGTGATAAATCATTGGAAAAAGGCTTTCTCGAATTATTGTAATCTCAAAGCAAAGTGATATCAAATGCGATGCCTTTCCTGAATACAACACTGCAATTCTACAAATACGATTAAATTTTTAAGCAAAGGAAATAAATGTGCAAAGATGAAAGTAAATAAATGGTAAGTGACCTTTCCAATTCCTTTTATTTGATCTGTTGATGCTTCATCAAGTGCAGCGCAAATAAAGCGGCACAGTTAATGCAAACTAACGAGAAAGGGAATAGTAGAGAACCTAATGTACTTTTTTCCGTTAAATCGTCAGTTTAATTTTTTAAATCATCCATATCGAAATTGCATTTTTGAAAAAATTCTTGTTTTAATTAAAAACCATTTTGCAGCCATGTTTTGTGCAGATTTAAGATTACTTTTTTTCGTTTTTTATTATACTGTAAGATCTGATTTCTAATTTCAAATTCCAAATCAATATCTTGTCTTGGATTCTTTTTTATTCCTGTGAATGTTCTTAGTCTATTTTGATTGCGCCACTGCGTGTGTCTCACCATGCACTAATTTAGCAACGGAACTGCAGCTGTCAACGAGGACTATCACCTCGTATTCTGTTATGCTGTGATTTTAATATTTTCTGCTCTTCTATTGGTTGAGACCATTGAAACCGTTTGTAAGTCATTGGTCCTGTTTAAACGACACGGAAATCGTTTATTTCGTTTACAGAGTCTTATTATTCCCCGGAAAGTCTTATAATTTTGCGGAAGGCGTTTTGTGTCAATTTCTAAACTGTTTGGTATAAAGGATAAGTTGAAGACTTTTTTAAAAGACTAATTGTGTTCTTAAAGATTGCAATAAAAATAACTGTTTTTATTGAACACAAACCATGTGAATGAACTATAGCTTCTTTTGGTTTTTTACTGCCTTTTGATTTGATAAATAAATGTTATTTTGTATTGTATTTTAGGGCTTGTCTTCATTTGCATGAGCTGGTTCATTGCAGATGGGTTGAAGATGTTACACAGGTTTGAATGAAATTTGTATTGTACTTAACTGTTTTAAAAAGGCAGTCCGCATGTGCTAAACTTTGTGGTCATGTCAGATTAGATTAAGTCATGGCAGATAAATTAACAGCAGCTGTATGAATTGCTGATTTAAAGTCTATTTATGGAAAGCCCCTACTTAACTACTATGCCAAGCGTCTTCAAGCTAAAACATTTCTTTTTTATAAGTTAGCATTCTGCCTGTAGGAATCTTTACAATTGGTATAGAG
Organism: Phacellophora camtschatica; assembly: GCA_036873815.1. Taxonomy (NCBI): domain Eukaryota; kingdom Metazoa; phylum Cnidaria; class Scyphozoa; order Semaeostomeae; family Ulmaridae; genus Phacellophora; species Phacellophora camtschatica. The sequence continues at coordinate 12,478 of JAYJMH010016009.1, forward strand.
ATTGAATGGCTTTTCTTAAGCCTGGTAGACAAATAATATGCTTATCGGTTTACCATGTACATATATATGTATATGGTGAGAGCTGTCATTTATAACATATGAAAGTTTGGTTTTGTTTCAATACTGATGAAAATAAGTTTGTATAGTCCAGTTTATTTTTGGTTTATGAAGTTGAATATGTTAATATTGTACTCTTTAATTTGATTCTTTAATCTGATTTTAATTATTTTCTTTGTATAGTACTAATTGAGTTTTATATTAAAACCTGAAAACGTTGAGAGATTTATCTTGGCAAAACTGCTATAGAATTTGTATATGTACTTCCCTTGCTAGTGATGTATACTGTTACTATAAGTTTCAATTCATATATATATACAGTATGCTGTTTGTTCCAATTTAAAAAAGGGTAATGACTGAAATTTCATTTTTAGCAACTTGATAATCTCCAAGTAAGCACAGCAGCTGCAACTTCTGCAAGTCCTGTTAAAGCAAAACCAGAGGACAAGAAGGATGGGTAATAATTCGTTTTTTGCATTTTATTATTAAATGTAAATCTCCATGTTTAAAATTGTGTAAATTAGACAAAAAATTGTATTTACTGCAAGATAGTAATAGAGTGGTTTCGGGGATGAGTACAAGTACTACATATATTGAAGTTAGGATTCAAAGAATGAACTATCAAGAAAAAGATTTGCTCCTACAAACTTTATGAACATTTTATTTTTTTAGAATTATTTTATTGTTCATTGATTCGATGTTGATAAATAGGTATTGTAAACAACTAGGCTGGAAAGATGTTTGAAATGAACATGTTTAATTGTTTGATGCTTGAAATTTTTGACAAACTGATGCATGGCAGAGGTGGAGGAAAATTTTGATACAGATATATCAATACCACATTGAATTGTTCTTCACATTAATTGATTTCATCTTGATTCTTATATGTTTATTTTAGCAAATGTGAATACCACAGTGAAAAATTGAGTGTCTATTGTGAAACATGTGCCAAATGCATTTGTCATATGTGTGCACTTTGGGGTGGAACGGTAAGTTTAGGACTTCTATCTTTATTGTCATGTCATAAATTCTATTCATAGAAAAGTAAAACATTGCTTTGCCAACCAGCATGCAACTCTTTCCTAGGAAACAATTTTAGTTATGGAAGTCATCACGAGGAACCACAACAGCCAGTTTCATCCCCTTCTCCTCACCTACATTATGTTATTGAGGAGCCTTTCCACGAGGAGGCTTCCTTAGAACTGGTACATAATGGTCATATTCTCTTCTGCAGGATGTTACCCTTTGTGTCACTACAAAAAACTGTCATCACCAGCTGTTCTTATCAACCAGTTTTCATTGTCTCTCTTTAAGCAAATAAAAATGATCTTTCGGCAGTTTCTTGTAATTCATCTATCATCTTTTTGAGCTCTTTATTGGTGAAACCTAAGTGCCTTCGCAACATTCCTTATATTCACATCTACATATCCACAACATCCGACCGTTAGATGGAAATACTCTGTTGTCCATCCCTTTTCTCTAAAAGATTCAAACATTTCTTCGTACATAGTCATTTTTCGTTCTTCAGTGTTAGAGAAGTTCTCTTCCAATGGCACTGTTAATTTGAGACGATAACATGCCGACTAACAGTATTCCAAACCACAAGATCTGGACCCTGCCGAATCATTATGACAGGGAAGGCTAGCTGTTAACCCAGATCTTCTGCAGCTTTCGATTCTCCACTCCATCTCTCATTTGCCCACCTTTTTTGATGTTGGCTTTCTTTTACCCATCTTTTGTCATTCACGATAAAATAAAACTTTATCGCCTATTTCTTCAGTGTGAATCTTTCCTTCATTGATATTCTTTATACCTTTTCATTGATGAATTTCATGAAAACTTTTACTTGATTATGTTTCTATGTTTCATTGTATACTCCCTCTCCATATCTATAATTAAATTTTTGGTTTGAAATAACTTTTTTTAAATTGTTTTATTCTTAATTTTTTGAGAACGGGACGTGGGAAGATAGCAAGTGAAATTATTTGCTATATAAGCGAGAATTGCTTCTAAAATCAAGTTGAATATTTAAATAAATAATAAAGAGAGCAGATTATACACATAATATAGATCTTTTTATTGTATACATATACCGGGTGTCCCCCAAAAAAGGTAACAGCTTTGATCAAGGCTTGCGCTGCGAGTTTAACTTAACATTATTCGAAACAATTTTTAAAATATTTCTCGGTAGTTAACTTAAATATTGATACCTAGTTTGTTATTATTTGTGCATTGAGAGTCGAGATATTAATTCTGAAAGTTAAAATTTGCCTCCAACTCAAAAGCAGATGTCTAGATTTTGGTCTGAAATGCGTCTTTGAATCTCCTAACCATAGCGTTTTACGACATGAATTTTATGGTGCTTGGAAACACACTCAGAAAGAAATCATAAAACCGAAATTTAGACGCTTATTTATGGATGGAGCCACTATGAAGTGCTTTCTCTTTTTTCACCATTTTTACCAAAAATCTACCAAAAAAGAAACAGCTATTTTTGTTTCCAAAATATTTAGTCATGGACAACAGATTTCCAAGATTCTTTTTGGAATCATTGTTCAGAAGTGTTTTCAAAACAAAGAATGTTGTCTGGAACTCCGCCATGATTCAGAAAATCCTGCCACACGATCTTCTAAGAGCGTAGGCCAAAATTAAAACCTTTTGTTTTGAGTTGGAGGTAAATTTGAACTTTAAATGTTACTTTAATCTCAATTCTCAAAAGATTAATGTCATTTTTATTTTTAAAATTTTTAACCAGATATAGAGGATTTCTTAAAAATTAAATTTTGACAGATTTTGAGTGATATTCTCAACACTAGACTCAATCAAACCTGTTACCGTTATATTTAATGGAAGCAGTCAGACCATACAATAATTTTAGCTGTCTTTGCATCTGCAGCATTAATATTTTAGAAAGGTTTTTTTCAGCATTCGAAGCATGATTTCAAACCTCTTGATGAAGTTTATGACCAACATGTGTTGTCTATAACGGATGAGGTAAACATTTTAAAATTATTAATTAATCGTTTTTACTCTCAAGACATTCCTCTGCAAAGATTATGTTTATTGTTATTTCTTGAACAATTAGAAGTATACCAGTTACGAACAGAAAAAAGATCTTTATCATTTCCATTCGGTTTGGAAGAGTGTCGTAATGCAAATGCGATTTGGTAGTTAATGCGATTATTTTTTGATTGCTATTTAATTCCACTCTTTTTCTAAATTCAAAGGTATTTTTGAAATTTTTCCTCAAAAGGTTGGAGCACTTAGAAGGCGCCTTATGGAACTGATAAGCTTGGTTCAAGAAGTGGTAACCGTAACGTTTTTTTATTTCATTGTTTTAAGTTTAAACATTGTGTTCTTATTATAATATTCGTTTGTGGAACATTTTATAGAATTGTAATTGAATGAATGAGTGACTGTATTTAATGTGCCTATCCTGCAAAAGTTTTGAGATGACTTGTTTCCAGCAGCTTCCGCAAATCCCAGCAGCTGGTAAACTAAAAGAGAGGAGTGCTAAGCGAGAGAGAGGAGTGCTACACTCCCAATTCTAGGCCATATCCTTTACTGTTTTATACAAATGGGCATTTTATACTTAAAAAGCAGAGTCTTTTGGTTTGAAATGCTATTTTTGCTAATTTTTATGAGCTTTTTGTAGTTTTTTTTGGGTTGTATATATAGATTTTAACTTTTCGTAATTTTGTAATTCATTTTGTTCGGTGGTCCGTATTTTAAGAATTGTTGCAGCAGATGGGAATGTGATAAAACAAGAAATAAGATGAGATGGAATAATGTGGATGCATTAAACAGAGAGGAGAATAGATCAGGTCAGTTAATAGAAGAGGTGGAAACATTTTCAATATTTCTTTATGCAAATTTCTAGCAAATTATCATTTGTTGATTTAGTTTCTTATCACATTAAATTACTTTTCCAGGAAAAAAATGTTGACAGTGTCAGAACTGCAAAAGAAGAAGTAAGAAAACTCATTTGTATTTTCTGCGGATATCATGATTTTCATGATGCAATAAGACTTTTCTCTCAAAATGATAGATTTGAAGAAAACGGATATTTTAGCCATTTTTCAGAATATTTGTGATGCCATGGATTGGTTTTTATTATTTAAAACGGTTTTTCTGCTTTTACACCTTTCAGTTTCAGGCACATACACTTGCTATTCTCGCAAGGTTGGGGTTTCTGCACTGGGTGCAGGGCGCCGGGGGCTCCTGAATAGCACCAGTCTAAAAACTAAGCAGGGCGACCCCCGTCCTTCCTCTCAATGTGACTACACCTCATGATTCTTTTTGCCTTTCCTGGAATTACAGAGAGTTGGTAGCTCTCCTTACACTTTCGTGGCAAGTATGACCTTGGTGGGATTTCTTAAGATCGTATGTCAGGCGCCTTAACCAACTAGGCCATCCTCACTTTATTTTGTTTACCTTTTGTTTAGTTGTTTACTTATTTACTTAACACTATTTAAATTGAGCAGATACAAGTATTACTTGTTTTCTACATCTCGAGTCTTTTTGTGACCGAACCATCTCAGTCTTTTTTCTTTTGATGATGTCAATTTGGTTTTCTCCATGTCCAGGGTCTTGCGAATGTTGGTATTGCGTATTCTATTCCTTCGGGTCGGGTTGCCCCGAGGATAGATTTCAAGGGTTTTGTCAGCGATTTTTATTCTATCTGTAGTTGTTGTTAAGACTTTGCACTTATATGATAGGACTGAATACCACTGAACATTGAATTTAATTCCCCCAATTATTTCAAGCCTGTTGTAGTTCTTCGGTGGCCATCTTTAGCTTATCAAAAATTACTGATAGAAGGGTTTTATCATCCGCATACTAGATATCCCTTGACATGTTGGCATTTTCCATTTTAAAATCCTTAGATGAAATACTTTTAATTTCAAGCATGACAAATTCAAGGAATATGTTAAATAAGCTTGGCGAAAGAAAGCATTGGAATTGCATGATTTATTATTATTATCATTATTATTATTTTGTTTTTTTTAGCGTGTTCGAGAAATTAGAAGTGCTGTTGAGTTGATGATTGCAAGATTAGATTCTCAACTGAAAAACAAATTATTAACTTTAATGGGTAATGGTTTTGAAATTTCTTTAGAATCAATTTATGCAGCAATTTTTCTCTCTTGAAGTTTTTTAGTTACGTTTTGGATTAAATATGGGCATGATATTAAACTTTTTTTTATTGTTTATGAATATGGTTTTGATTATAAAATATTTTTTTGTGATATTCTAATGCTTCATTGTTAAGCTGTATTTGATTTTTATGAATATTTATTTTGATTCATCATTGATTGATTTTAATTAAGGTCAGAAAAATGCCTTGACCCAGGAAACTGAACTTTTAGAATCTCTTTTACAAGAAGTCGAACATCAGGTGTGCAATTTGTGAATTTTATTAAACTTTTCTTTTGTTTCAAGTTTTCAATTTCTTTATTGATTTTTAACTTTTTTTGTGAAAACTTTTTTTCTAAATGTATCTGATCAGTTTGAAATAATGATAAAATATTCCTGAAAGGATACAGTTTGACATCGGCTATCTCTACTGCCCGTTATCTCCAATTATCGCTATTTCGAACAAATTTTGATTTCCTCTCGCTAGGCTTCTTTATGAAATACCGCCTATTAACTGGAACATTCTCTTTCTCGCATAGATTTAAATTTTCCATGAGAGCTAGAGATAACGGATGTCAACTGTACTTTGAGCATTTTCAATTGCATATTCATCTAAATTTTATCTGTTTTTCTTAGCTGCATTTATGCACGAAAAATGAATTAATCAGTAAAAGCAACGAGTTACTTCAAATGTTTGAGCAAGTGAGTTTTGAAATTATTTTTATTTTTGTTTTCTAATGTTTTTTGCTATCGGTGTATCAATTTTAATGTATATTTATATATACCTTTATACATCAGTATGGTTCCGGATTTTGCACAGGAAGAGAAGAAGAGAGGGGTATATTAGATTTATAATTTTTTTTGCTTCAGGATTTTGTATGGTTCCGGATTTTGTGAATCAAGAAAGGGTATATTGGATTTATAAAGTTTACGTAATCTTTGATGATATTTTTCCTGTTGTTTACTCATGTTCTATCAAAATTTGTCATTTAGGTTCACAGAAAGCCAATGGCTTCATTCGTTACTGCATCGATTCCGGCTGATTTTACTAGGTAAAAAAAACTGCAATTTGTATTGTATTCTTTATGCGATATATATATATATATATATATATATATATATATTAACAATTACAATTTAGAAGTTATTACTGGTCACTTTCACTCTACGGTTAGGGCCGCAAACCTAGTAATAAACCTGATTGATCGTTTGAAACTGACGTCATAGTAGGGTATTATTTCTCAGCACAGACCGGTGGGTCGCTATGGTAAACTCAGTCAGAACTCAAATTCGAACATGAACAGCATTGAATGGTTCTATCATTTTGTTTTTTGAAAATATCATTTTACTTTTAAAAAAGATAGGCTTTCATCCATTCGTAGCAGTAAGGTACTAAACCACGTAGTAAATATTTTCTTATTAATCCAGTTATTTTAGGCTTAAAGTTGACCTTTTCATACATCAGAGTGAATGGGTTTTATTTTCGCCAGATGCTTAATGTTATTTTTGTTCTTTGCAGTGAAATAGTGCCTACATATGATTCCAGCACATTTTGCATTACAAATTTCAGGTAAAGAATGTTATTGGGATTTATCTACTATTCTACCGGAGTACAAAGCTATATGTTTTCACCTGAAATAGAATACCTGATAACTAACGAACAACTTGAGACCTCATTTAGGGAGAATGCAAGTGTACGAGCGGAGATATTGTTGATAGTCGAAAAGCTTTTAGGCCTTGTATCATGTCAGAACTGCACCTTTTTAATTCTTGTGTATTAGGGCAAGCAGAGCCCTAACTTTATCTGCCTGGCCACTGTCTTCTCCAAAACCATTTGAAGTGTCATTGAATGTGAGTTGTTCCTATCGAAACTGTCATAATGAAGAAGTTACTTCAAATCTTGAACTTTGTGAAATTCAAAGAATTCTTGCAGTTCAAACGAACGGATAAATTCAAATATGTGTCCGTTCTAAAAAGTATTACATCATTTCTAAAAGGTATAACGACGTTGCAACGGTTATATTGTCGACGTTGAAACGGTTATAAGTTCAATAAGCATATATTTGTATATATATTTATAATTTTATTTATTACAGTACGTTAAGACACAAAGGTGATCCTGTTTACAGCGACCCTTTGAGCGTAAATGGATTAAGCTGGAGACTCAAGGTCTATCCCGTAAGTGGCACTTTCATTATTCTTTTATTGAAGAAGTATTAGAGTGTAATAGATAATTATGTATTCATCTCATAAATAGTTCGTCGCAAGTATTTGTAGTTATTTAGAAATTTTGGTTCAATATTATTGTGTATACAGTCTGTTCTTATCAACTCATTTTTAATTCTCATTTTTCTATGTTGTTTTTTTTATCAAGTCTGGTTTCCGAGTTTTTTAAACATTTTATTTTGTTGAATATTTGTTCAATTTCTTTTGTAGGATGGAAATGGAGTTGTTCGTGGTAATTATTTATCTGTGTTTCTTGAGCTCACTGCCGGGCTTCCAGAAACATCTAAGTAAGTTTGTAAATGTCCTTAAACTTCTTTTGCAGGTCACAGGGAGGCCATGAATATATATAAGTCTGAGTGAGTGAGTGAGTGAGTGATCGTAGTTAATGTTTTTAGCCTGCAAAAGTCTTGAGATGACTTGTTTCCAGCATGGAACACGGGTTATACATAACCTTCCACAACCCCAGCAAGCTGGTACTCATTTTATCGTCCACGGAAGGATAGAAAGCTGAATGAACTTTGGGCGTGGCTGGGATTCGAAACCCGGCCGCTCAAGCGAGAGGCAGGAGCACTAACCACTGCGTCACGCTCCCTTTCTAACCACCGTGTCTATTTCTTTGTGAGATCTATTGTGACGAAATTCATATTTATACGCATACAGATTAATAAACTGGATGCTCTGTTTGATATCTTTTATTGTCTATTTATTTAATGGATGTGTTTTGTTTCATAAATAGATATGAGTACAGAGTAGAAATGATTCACCAGTCCTGTTTGGATAGTAGCAAGAATATAGTTCGAGAATTTGGTTGGTTTTTTATTTAATTACATATACTCTTGCAACGTTGACCCAATTTTAGCACATTTTTGTGTTGTTGATTTAAGCTTGAATTAATACAGAAAAAATTAATAGCCGAAAGATGCATAATTTTTTGGTAAATCTCAATTTATGTAAAAGTTATTGATGAATAATTGATAAAAGATTTTTTAAGTAAAAGCTTTTAAAGCTAATTTCATTTTCTGATTCTAATTGTTTTTATTTTCGAATATCATTGACATGAATCTAACTGATGTATTATTGTCGAATGTTATATTATTGAATGTAAAGTTTATTCTATTTTTATTACTTTTTTAATTTACATTTAGCTTACCAGTATTGCACTTTTCAAAATTCATGATGTTTAATATTTTTATTATTTTTTATAGCTTCTGATTTCGAGGTTGCTGAATGTTGGGGTTACAACAGATTTTTTCGCTTGGATTTACTTGTAAGTCTTATGCTTTATTTTGATTAGTTATATATATATACATATATTTTGATTAGTTATATATATATACATATATTTTTGTTGATTAGTTATATATATATACATATATTTTTGTTGATTAGTTATATATATATACATATATTTTTGTTGATTAGTTA
>JAYJMH010016020.1:0-21319 GCA_036873815.1 Phacellophora camtschatica
AATCCGGTATAAAACACTCCACTCCGGTATAAAACACTCCACTCCGGTATATAACGCTGCAATCCGGTATAAAACGCTGCAATCCGGTATAAAACACTCCACTCCGGTATAAAACACTCCACTCCGGTATATAACGCTGCAATCCGGTATAAAACGCCGCAATCCGGTATAAAACACTCCACTAATTGTCTTATAAATCAAAACGCTCTTTAGGTGGTATGAAAATAAACAAAATGATTAAATCCGTTACATCGAAGTGTAATCGCATGAGCATGAATCCGCTACAAATTGGCTTCATGTTGTTTTTGTGGAAAAAATTAGCTGAGAAGCTCATTATCATCACCATCCGTCGACTTGGTGGGTTGGAATTCCCTGTGCAACCTCCCTCCACATAGCTCTGCATTACTGTTTCCAGATCCTTAATTCTTAAGCCTGTATTGCGGGTAATCTATAAATTTGAGTTTTCTTGAAAATATCTTGTCGCTAAGCTTCCAGAGAAGAAGGGTTGAAATGACTTCTCCGCTAGCTAGCACGGTGGCAGTGACCAGCAAACTGAAGGCGTTTCTAATTGAATTTCGCCGATATCGGCTTCAAATCATCATCAGCATCAGCATCATTTTTACTCGAGAATGCAAAAAGTTTACATATAAATGGATATAATAAAATTAGATATAAAAATTGCATTATACACAACCCAAGGGACGCAGAGCTTATCTGGCTTGGGCCGTAAATAACGAAGCGTGTTCTCTCCAGTGGATGTTTTTTGACTCTACCCAGATAAGCTAATGGAGCATCACAGTGTAACTAGAACAACCGGTATAAAAGCCATGACTGACGCTGCAGTGCGCAAATCTCAAATGACACGAAAATCAAGACGTAATCTAGCATAGTGTAACTGGAGTCTTAGATAACAGACAATGTTTTCAATTCTGTCTGTTTGTTTTATTTCAATTGAAAGGTGAAAAATTGAATCATTTTTCAGAACAAAAGAAAGCGCCATCTCTTGACCTTGAAAGTGATCAATCTGAGTATGATCTTAGGACAATAACAAGTGCGCTTAAACAATATTTTAGGTTTGTTTATTTCGTTGTTTATTTCTATTGCTTGTTTTGTTTCAAGTAATGTTTATTTTTGATCACATTTTAGTATTTGTTGTCTTCTTGTTTCGTTGAAGTGGCATCTGTTTTGTCCATAATTTTTATGCAACAATTTTATTCATGACAAGGAAAAGTTAGATATGGTGTAACGGCTAAATATGAGAGCGTATGTGCACTACTGATAAAGGGCTACACTTGATACGTTTAGTTTTTATTTTCAAGGCTGAAATAAAATTTGACCATATAACGGAAATTCGGAACAATGGCAATTGTAGGGAGGAAGTTGTCCGTTAGTAGAGGTTTCACTGTATATCTGCAACCACCGAAAATGGCAGCGTTTTTTCGGGAAGGGTCTAATGTTTTTGAATCATTAAAATGTACATGCTGCCAGCATACTGCTCGTGAAAAATGACATTCAATGAAGAACTGAGTGATATTTTCTGTTAACAGCGAACAACAACAAAATACTTTTTGACTGTTTCAGGGATTTACCTCAACCATTGTTAACATTCAAGCTTCATAACGAATTTCTAGAAGCAATAAGTAAGTACATGGTCATTTTTATTTTGTTTTTAAACAATTTTTAAATTTATTAAATTACTAAATTTATTTCAACATCTATTGAACCTAAGGAGAGATGCAATAACTTTTGTATAACCTCATGAGACTTTTTCATTGCTCTTTCAAGTTGTTTTTACTTAATTCTTAGAATTGGATACGGAAGAGAAAGTCATTGAAGGTCTCAGAAATTGCACTTCGAAATTGTCTGATTTGAATTTTACAACTTTAAAGACACTAATGCAACATTTGGTGAAGTAAATGTTATTTATAGTTTATTTATATATATATATATATATATAAATGCTAACACACCTTTATTGGATATTTATTTAACATTATTGAGAATTATTTGTGTGTGTGTGGCAGGACATTGTTAGTAGTTTGTTTGTCTAAGCAATGCTATGATGATTCGACATTCTTAGCTTGCGGGCAGACTTTGTGTGGTTACTGGGGAGGAGGGAGAAAAAGAATATCTTTTCTTTTTAAATATAGAATTATCTATAATTTATTTTTCTCCCTCCTCCCCAGTAACCACATAAGTCAGCACGCAAGCTAAACATTCTTAACTTGTAAGAAAAGGCCACGATATCAAAGCTTTGTGCTAATCTCCAGGCTTCTGAAAACGTGTGGTGAAGTGAGTAAAATATTTGGAAAAACAACACCACAGAACAACACAATAGAACGAGGACTTAATAAATGCATTCAATATTAAATTAAATATTTGAATTTTCCAAACTAAAGTCATCGTTTAATCCAAACTAAAGCCAACAAACATATGTTTGTTGTTTCGCGGTGCGCCTTTTAAAATGTTTCTTTAGTCGATTTTCTTATATTTCCAAGGCAAGTTCTTCCATTTTGTTAATAAAAAATATAAATTTGTTAATATCAGTCCTTTTTTCTTTTAGAGTTGCTGCTCATTCTAATAAAAATTTTATGCAAGCCAGTAATATTGGTGTTGTTTGGGGTCCAACATTAATGAGACCCAGAGAAGAAACAATGGCTGCATTAATGAATTTAAAATTTCAAGGGAATGTTATTGAAACTCTCATTAAAGATTATGAAAAGGTTCATTTGTTTTCATTATTGTTTTATTTTTTAAATGATTTGTTGTTTGTCTTTATTTGAGTGACAGTAAGGTTATGTTCACACCAGAATAAAATCGAGGATAAAACTAGTTTACTTACTTACTGGGTCGAGTACTCATGTCGGACCAACCTGACTTTTTCCTTTGATCTATCTCTATCTGCCATCGCTGTTGGTTCTTCTGCAAGAGAGCACCCAGAATCATCAAATGTAGTTGCTTGATGTGTGTGCGACAATGGCGTCCAAGTTAATTTTTGCTACCCCAACAGTGTCCGCTAAATCGAAGTCTTCTTCCTTCGATCTTAATGGAGACTGGTTGTAGATGACCATAAAGTTCTCTTTTCGTGGGATATTTCTTCCAGGATATATTAAGAACTGTGCGGAGCATCCTTGTGTATGTTTCATCTTGGTTGACTTTCTGTTGTTTTGTCAGAGTCCATATGAAGGAACCACACAGAAGGAATGATTATTTTAGCTGGTAGGTTTGATTTCCAAATGGTCGGTAAGCCATTTAAAGCTGACCTGGCTTTCCCTTACGTATTTCGATATCTCTCGATATCCTTACGAATTTCGATATCTGTTGACTGAATGTTGCTTCCAAGGTATACAAAATTTGAGACGTTCTTGATTTTACTCCCATCTAGCGAGTGTATTTCACCTTTCGGTTTGTATGTCATACATTATGTTTTGTGTTTATGTACAAATTTATTTCTTGGGCAGCTTGTTCGATTTCATGAAGAAGTTGAGTTACGTTTTTTAGATTATCAGAAACAATGACTAAATCATGACGTAATCTACCTCAGTGATTTTCTATGAGGGTATCTTTGAATTTTGGATTTTGCTAGCATTAGTCCTAATCCTAATTCTTTCACCTTGTCCGCTATTACGCGAAGGACGTAGTAGTCCAGTGCTAGGATGAAAAGAAAAGGAGCAAGGGTATCCCGTTGTAAAACGCCAGCTAAAATGTCAAAGAATGCTGTGTCTCCACCAGGTGAGCGCACCATAACACAAGTATCTATATACAACATCATAATTGCTTCTACTGTTTTTTTTGGTAATCCATACGCTAATAGAATATCTCGCTATATCCCTCTATGAACTGAGTCAAAGGCTTTGGTAACGTCGATCAATACCATTACCGCTTCAAGATTGTTCTCTTTGATCCTTTCTACTAAACGTCTGACTGTGAGGATCTGGCCAACAGTAGATCGATGTATCTTTGCAGCTATTAGGAACTGTGTATCAAAACGTGTTGAGTATATGCTTGTGTTTTAACCTCTTTTTTACGAAAATTTTCAACTAATACCCATATTTTTATCAAAAAAATGTACTAATTTATCATTTTTGCAAAGAACTGATTCAACGCGAGTGTGCTTATAATTTAGAAGTTGCATAGCATGTTTGATTTTTTAGATTACATTAAATGATGAGACCAATTTTCACTTCATAAAATATGACAGTTTTTAGTAGAGGAGTAGGGTGCATCTCGACGTATGACCAAATGCCCTTTTCACTAATTGCATTTTAGAAAAGAAGTTGTTAAAGATGATATTGAATTCAAAACAACTGAAGGTAATTTTTTATTCTATTTTAACGGCCCAAACTATTTTATTCTATTTTAACGGCCCAAACTATTTTATTCTATTTTAACGGCCCAAACTATGCTTCACTGGGGTAGTATAGGATTCAACTTTTTTATGTTATATTGTAGTTTTAGTTAATTGAATTATATGAATAGCGTTGAATTGGAATTTAATTGAGAAATCCATCATGCTTATTTCCAACAATTATTCTTGCTATTTTTGTCATATTTTGTGTTTGTTTCGGCATCTCTGTTTTCCATTTCCAAGTGTCATTGTTTTATTGTAGGAAGGAAGATTTACAATGTTGTTTTCAATTCACGACCTTCAGAAAGAAATGATTTATTTGTGCCTGGAAGAATGGTAAGAATAAATTTTATTCCATGTAAATATCATGTTTTAATGTCTTTCTAATGACTTCTTCTTGTTAATATTAATATATTAAGACATATTAATATACAGGATAATTGTGATAGCTGATATGTGTACACATACGAATTTTACTTTTATTTTTCATTTCCAGTTACATTTGCTTTTCTCTGTTGCCCCATAATTATTTTGAATGTTTTTGTAAATTTAGGCCTATATCTTTGACGTTGAGGATGAATTTGCAGAAAGTGACATTCCAACAACTACGATAAGAAGCAAGGCTGATTGTCCTGTGCTGGAGGTAAACTTTGTTTTTATACCAAAACTTTATACTTTTTTCAGTTTTAAGTTCCTTTGAGAATACTGTTTTTGAAATAATTAGATAAGTTTATTCATAAAAAACGTAAGGAAATGTTAAATCAATAACAGTCAACTTTATTACACTCAAAATCTGTGACACTGTTGATAGGGTTGAATAAAATCATTTCAAATTCAAATGTTTTCATTTTTGTAGAACCAATCGACTGTGACAACGAATGATATTGTTATCAACAAATTGACGCAAATTTTGTCTTATTTGAGACAAGGAGTTCGAGCTAATAAAAAAGGCAAAAGGAAAGAGAAAGATGGTCTTAAAGGTTATCACTGTTTTTATTATTTATCAAAATGGCAGAAGGAATATTTATACGAATAAATGTTAATCAGTTGTTTTCATAGATTTAAAAATTGATTTGTAACATTTTCTGATCACCCACCATTTAGATTATGATAAAAAGTACAAAATTTGGAAATTTATGCACTGGGTGTAGTGCACAATAAAGAAGTATCCACGTTTTTTTGATGGGCTGCCATAAATAATTTTTTTTGGTCGATCATTGCAATGGTTAAAGTGGGGGACAATACTATAAATTCTAACCAGGGCCTGAAAATTGTTTGAGAATGTTTTAAGAATGTTTTCTTTTCTAATTTTGTGGCAATAGAGGATTTTAAAAATTTTTTATTTGATTATCTAAAACTAAGCTGCGTATTGCTTTACTTCCAGAAACTTAAGTATTAACAGGAAACTGTGAGATATACAAAGGAAAATTGTAAATATTTTTAAACACGACAATATGACACCATTTGAAATTCTTGAATTCTCCTTTCCCAGGTCGGAAAAATTAGTTGTTTACAGCTTTGATAATATCGTGAATCATGATTTGCGCCAAAATTAACTGCGAAAAAATCTTCAAGAAACATTCAAGCCTAATTTAGCATTTCGAATATTGTCCCTGATCTCAAGCAATTACAAACAGCTCAATATGTTTTTTATCGTATCCCATCAAACGTGATTACTTTATGGTCCACCATGTTGAATTAACTAATTTACATGCTTTTTAAATCAAATGAAGCTCGTGCTATTTTGTTTTTTCACTTTTGCCAAACTCATTTTGCCGTTATATTTAATTATCAAGAGTACATTCAATTTTATTTACAAGAAATTTTTTACAGAATCTTAAAATCAAAAGATTTACACTGGTAAAATACATGAATTTTGAAGAGTCTTACCACTAATTTGTGTATATGGATAAACCATGCATGCTTCATTCATTTTTTACATGCCAGATAACGGCAAAGTTTATTTATAAGATAATTTACTTTGCCGTTTTTTTTGTTCGTTAAAGATTACATGTGTTGTTATGTTTATAGGTAAGAAAGGATTGCCAGATGACAGGTATGCTGTTTAAACATTTTCATTTACAATTATTTTATCAGTTTGTAGTAGAACAGTCAGTTTAAATTATCATCTACTTCGTTTTACCCGCTTTAAGTTTTCATCTCTTAAATTTGGCTTCAAATATAACTCACTAAATATTTATACATAATTCACTAATTAAAAAATACCGTACTCATTAATATCTGCAGATTGTAAAAAATATGTTCAACAAAATTGTTTTACTGTGTATTCAACGAGTATATGCTGAACAAAAACTTTCTTATCTAAAATTTGGAAGATGAAGTCATTTCAACTAGACCAGGACCAGGAGCGTTTCTACGGGTGTGTGTGTGTATGTGTGTGTGTGTGTGTGTATGTGTGTGTGTCTGTGGGGGGAGGGGGATTATTGTTTCAGATTAGATTTAAATTTTAGCATTTTAGATCAAGGATCATCAATCTGATCCGACGTACACCTCTAATAATTATTTTTTTTGACCAATACTATTTCAAGTTTAAAAACCTTCAGTGAAAATGTATGTAATCTTAATTTCCTCCCATTAGTATTTATGGTGATATTGGAGATTATGAACCTGTTCTTGGAAAGCACTCTAGTTCAAAGAAGGAAAAGAAACCTTCCAAGCAAACTGAGTATTTTCAGAAATATTCAGATGAGGTAGAACATTTTTTTTTGTTATGTTGTGTTTGAGATTTTGCTGTTTGATTTGTTTGAATAAAGCTTGTAAAGTCATGCGGTAGCAAATAAGCACAATTTTTAGAAGAAATATATGGTAATACAATCAGAAATACTAAACTAGTATTTTTTCAGAAATTAAACAACAAAATTGAAATAAAAGGTTGCATGAAAGTTTTGGTCACATCAAAATGTACTAGGAGTGAATGAAAGTCTTGTTCGATGCCAGACTCTTCTGATTTTCATCCATGGAAGATTATATGCTATTGCTCTTTTTTTGGTAGCCAAACACAGGCTCCACATTTTTCTTTGTTATTGAGAGATTCACCTGAATTTTGTCTGTTCTTCAAATTTAAATGACTATCACGTTATTCATTGTTTTCATTTGTACTGCTCCACAAGATTAAAAATGTTATCGTAAAAATGGTTGTTTCATTTCTTTATTTCAGGCGGATAAAGCACAACAGCCTTCAGGTGAGCTTTTATCAGATACCAAGCCTTGGGGTCTCTTTATTTGGCTAGTGAGTTCTTGAGTGACATATAGAGTAAATGCAACCAATTTTTCTCAATTTTTAACTTAAACTCTACTTGTTTTACTGTAGCTTTAATCTATTTTTCTAAACTTTAAGAAGTGAGACAGCAGCATCTATAACGTTAATAATGTGGTATTATATGATAAATAATGGAGTGGTTAACTCGAATTTTCCACATTTTACATTCTTGAACTCTTTTTCTGAATCATTTTGAAATACCTTCATTCTCTTTTAGCTCAAAATATTTTATTATATAGCACGTTATAGTTTTTATTTTAACTATGTGTATATAATTTATTTTCTTGATGCAGACCTTTCTGTGAAAGAATTCGTAAAGAATGTTTCTGAGAAATATGGAAATAAGGTATAATATTTATTTATTCGTTGATGTTGTTGTCTGTTTTGACTTGTTTAGCTTTCTTGTTGGAAATATTACCAAAAACAAATATTTTGCAATCAACAATATTGATTCGTATTTACAATTATGTCATTTGGGTAATGGAATATTATGGGTAGGGCTGCAGCTCGAAATCCTTGAAATCTCAAAATGTGAGAAAAATGCGGATGGCAAACTTAGAGTTTAGGATATTATCCAGTTATCACCTGCTGTTACGTTTACCAACACTGGAAATTAAAATTGCACTGATCCCAGGCCTCATTAATGTGTGGAAGCGCTCGCTGGCACAAAATGTCACAACAAACAGAGACCAGTTGCAGGCACATTTACTTAACCCATATTGCATTCAAGCTATTTTAACCCATATCCCTAGGTCCGACTATTCCTTGAGCTTTCAAGATGATTTGAAGAAACATCTCTTATTTCCAGTCCATATTTTGACATTAAAACAACATGGAAGCGAGGAGATAGGAGCAAGGAGATTGTTTTAATGTCAAAATGTGGGCTGGAAATGAATGGTGTTTTTTTTAATGACTTGATAGCTTACGAGTCGGGGAATTTTAATTTCCAGTTTTTGAGAGGTAAACGTGATCGCAGATGACCGGATGATATACCAAACTCTACAAGCCCTGTAAACGGTGATAGTCTTTTGAGGTCACCCAGTAGAAAACATAAAATCCTTTTTTCAATGAGAAAATTAAGTCTATCTTCAATTTCATTTTTACACAGGAAAGTTCATCGTGGAAAGAAGTCAGATATCTTTTCATTTTCATCTCTTATGCCAGTAAAAACTTTTGAGTGAAAAAGTTAAGAAATGATTTTTCATTAATTTGTTCATCTAATTTTGTAATTCCAGTTCTCGTACATAAATTCTTTAATCATTTGACTACCCCGCTGTTATAAAAAATAATTAATTTTTACAATAATTAAGGTATACAATTATTAGTTAATTAATTAATACTGAATCAGGTGCTCTTTTTGATTTCTTATTATATGTTCTATATACATATATTTATATACAGTATATTACTTTTACCTAATATTATCCTTTACTGTTTGCACATCTTCTGATACGAGACAAGAGGGAAAACATGGGTAAGTTTCTCTTGTAATTTATGTAATTTCTCTTGTAATGATATATTATATTGACTAATTATTATGAAAGTTAACATTTATTTTGAGAGTCCACATTTCGTTTTCACGAAGCCGTAATTCTTTAGTATTCAACACAATATTCTAATTTACTTTCATATTACAGAAAATCGAAATCAAGCAAAAAAGCAGGAGTGGATCTTGTACCAGACAGTTATGCAGAATGTTATCCAGGGTACGAAAAAGTAACTTTTTTATTTACTTACTGTGCAAAATAAATACTAGGTGTAACATTAACATTTCTTCTTATCAAGTTTTAAAAAAAAATTCATTTTATAAAATTAGAAATATAAAAAGTTAATTGAATGACGTTTCTACATCACAATGACGTCATTTTAAAGTTAAGTAAATGATGATGAAAACCGAAAGTTAAGTGATAGATTTCTCACATCAAATTTCTTGTTGCTGCTATTGTGTACAATTCAAGAGAAAATTCTTATTAATTACATGACTTAAAATTGTGCCATTATAACATTGAACCGTCATAAAACTAACTAAATATCTATCCAAAAAAATTTATTGTAGCATCAACATCTTGATAGAAAAATTAATCTGCATGTGTTGAAGGTGTCAAATCATTTTGAGAGCAACTTGTACTTTTAGAGCATTCGAAATGGTAGATGCAGCAGGTGACAGTGATGATGAGGCAGATTATACAAAAATGGATTTAGTAAGTCATTTTCCTTTAGTGTAATTTGAAATTTATTTACTCTTAAGTGTGATATTTTATCCATTCATTGAGATTTAATCTTCTTGATATAATCATATACTGACTTTGTCTGGGGGTCCACATTCTTTTATAGTTCTTTCATTGTTAGGAAACAGATAATATGAAGCTGATAAAGAGAAACTTTACTTGATACCAAGTCTCATCTGCATCTCATATGCAGGTAGAGAATATCTTTACTAACAATTATAATATCAGAGATACACCATATATGTTGTTTATATTGTTCATTATTAAAGTGGAATTAAATATAATTAAATACTATCTCTTCTTAAAAAGCCTTTGTTAACAAAACAAAAAAAGAAAGTTAAAGTCTATTATATAGTGTCTACCCTTCTTCACGGCTGTGAGAGTTGGACCATTGGTTTAGAGATGCAAAAAGGGTTAGAATCAACGGAGTTGTAATGTTATAGAAAAACTCTAAAGATCCCATGGACCATGAAGCAATGAAAGAGTTCTGGAAATGCTGAACAACAATGGGAGACTGTGGTTTTTTGCAAATGCACACATACTTGTGGAAGTTTTTTGCAAATGCACATACTTGTGAATTAATAAACTAAATGTTTCTCAAAAGGTTTTCTTGTTCATGTCCGTAACATTTCATCTGGGCACACTGTCAATGAAATCAAGGACAAACAATGATTTATATTTTCATCGTTATTTATTCTCATTCAGGGAAACAAGAAAGGCCCAGTTGGTCGATGGGATTTTGACAATGAAGAGGAATATAACACCTATATGGAATCAAGAGAAGCCCTTCCTAAGTATGTTTAATTTCATTTTTGTATGTTAATACCAAGTGTATATAATGATTTTTAAAATGTGAACGACACTCGCTGTATTTTAAGTGACAGGGGGAATTTTGTATAACAAAAGATTGCGGTTTCAAACAGGACAATACCATTACCCTGTCTGCTTACAACAAGGCATATTTTAAGTGACAGGGGGAATTTTGTATCACAAAAGATTGCGGTTTCAAACAGGACAATACTATTTGCTACTGGAAAGAAAGTGCACTCAATCAAATCATAATAAACAAGATTTTTTTCAAATTCAAATTCTTTCAAATTTGGGACTAAAATTAACAGAAAATATAAAAAGTTATACTTTATACTTAAGCATATATATGCTTAATCATTGCAATTGGCACAGTACAGGATTTATGGAAGCCCCGAAGATTCTTAACCGTCAACTTAAACTTGTACCAGTATCACTATCTACTATCTTGGAAGGGCAAACGAGCGAAACGAGATAGTAGACAGTGGAACTTACACAAGACTACCTACTACCATCAGATTGGTAATATTGATCATAGATTGATATAGTTGATGGAAATTTGTTAGCAACCTATTACTGTTTTAGGGCTGCTTTCCAATTTGGCATTAAAATGTCAGAAGGAAGGAAAACTAGGACAAAGGGAGGTCACATGACAGAAAAACAAAAACTCGACAGAGAGTGGCAAAAGATTAGCCAGGTATAATATTACGTTGTTAATACATTGTTAATAATAATTTTTTAATTCGTTGATAATCAGAATATTCGAGAAATTAAGTCAATACTTTCAGTAACATTTTTGTACAAAATCTTTTTTCAGATCATTTCAAAAAGGAAAAATCCTGAAACTGGGTAAGAACAACGATTCAGATTTTTTAAACTTGTTCTTAATTTCACTCTTCAAGAGTCACATTCAACATTTCTACCAAATAAATTCAAAAAACACCATCACCACGAAGATAATTTTTTTTTATGAAATAAATGTTTGTTGCTGAAAACCTGATGACAACATTTTTATCCATCATCCACAATGAAGTTTGTTGAGAATATAATGCAGAATTTAGCATTCGTTTTGTTATTTATTTACCTTGGTATTTAGATTTTTGTTATTTATTTAACTGTGTTATATAAAAAACAATTTTTATTATATATAAATGAACAGCCTAACCATCTACCCCAATAAATTAATGAAATGAAATAATAGACCTTTTGCAAAGCCTGGTCTCGAGGCTATTGCTGTATTTCCACTGGGAATGGTTATTCTTGCTTCTTTCTCTCCCAAAGGATAAAAAAGACATTTGCACTTATGGGAATTTCATCAATGTTGAGGCTTGTCTCGTAACAAAATAGAACGATGTTAATTTCGGAAAAGGTCTATTACTTGTTTTGCCTTATTGTCTTGCGTATTAAAAACTAAAATGTGTTTTCCTGAAAACAACATTTTAGCGAAGCCACATTTTTCTATTTTAGACGAGGAGAGGGCAAGAAGCGAAAAGACGATTGATTTGTTTGGACCAAGAGTCTCAGGTCTAATGACGTATCATTATTTAAAAATGCCTTATGTGTAACATGTTATCAGCAGCTTTTTTAATGTGCAAATTTTGAAGATTATTAAAATAAGTACCTAATGTCAGCATTTTGAATTCCATTTATTTATCTTACTTCATCTATGTAGCACAAAATTCTAAAAATAAATGCTGAAATACCACGATTTTCATTATGAAATAAAAATAACAGAGCTTTGGTTACTCATTTTTCTGTTATATACTTACGAAAAATACTCTTAATAACAAACTATGCATGACTTTATTTTACAACGTGTACATACAGTAATTACCAACTAGCTATAAGAAACTTCAACAAATTATATATTGTTCAAGGGTTGAATGCTATTTTTCTGATTCCACTTGACTTTGGCTTGTTCTTTTCAATGGCACAAAAGTCGATTGTGAGTTTCTTTTCTTTTGGCTGATGTTGCCTACAATAACAAAACAAAATAAATAAAGCTGTATTTGTGGATTGGAGTTTGGTTTGTTTTCACTGAATTTGTATCACGTGATTAATATCTAGAGAAATTTTAAATGGTCCAAACATGGACGTTTTACTGCCATGCTTTGGGAAACAATCTGATGTGAAAAGGAGTACTTCCCAATAAATTCATCCTGTAACATGTACTGCAGTAGAACCAAACAGGTTTTACGTCTTCTCAGAAACGAGAATGGTTGCAAAAAGATTTCCAAAACTTACCACAATTAATTGTTAAGCTTGTAATGAAATCAATTTATTTAGGAAGTTTTAACTGTCTATATTTAAATTGTTTTGATTTCAATGACTTACACGGTTAAACACTAAAATAAAAAAGTAATTTTTAATTGAATTTGTTGTTGTTATTTTTTAATGTCATTGAGGTTGCAAGAATAATTATAAATTGTGATCTGTACCTGTATTTAATTTTTGCAACATCGAACATTTTCCTTGCAGCCTGCATTTCAAGACGGTCATGGTACTTGTCGCTATAGTAAACAACTTCCTTAATACCAGACTGGATAATAAGCTTAGCACATTCATTGCATGGAAATAATGCCACATATATTGTGCAATTTTTAACATCACCGGAATTTTTGTTCATTATTGCATTCATCTCAGCATGGCAAACTAAAAATGATTGATTGATTGATTATCATTGTTATCATCTTTCCTAAAAATTTTTAGCTATCAACACCGGGTGACTCAAAAAAAGAGTTTCTCTCTTTGACAGATTATATAATATCAGAGTATTGACCGATTGAAGCGATTCCAACATTGTTTCAATTCATTTTTTCATTTTGAAATTCTTTATCCAGGGGTAAAATTCAATATATGATTATTGGTTTACAATTAGCCCTGCATTTAAAAAATAATAATTTATAAACAAGATTTACAACTAATTACAATATTAAACTAAAAACAAAAATAAAATCGCAAATAGCTCTCCTTAATAATTGTGAATTAAAAGCTTTCAGTTGGATTTTAAAAGACTGGATTGAGGGGGCTAATTTGACCTCAGAATCAATTTTATTCCATTTGTCAGATCCACGGTATGCAAACGACATTTGACCATATTTTCTCATCCTGAGTATAACAAGATTGCTTTTTGTGTTTCGTAAAACCCGGCCATTTTGAACATCAGATAATCGCATGAACATATGACCGAGGTTTTCCGAAGCAAGATAATTTAATGATTTATACACCATAGTTGATGTTTCTCTATTAATTAGCTGTTCGATTGAAAGCCAGCCTAGTCTTTGTAATAAAGGAGCTGCAGAGGAATCTCGTAACAAACAGCCCTGTTTTGCAATTTTTGCAACGTACTTATTTTGGTTAGACCACAAGTTCCCCAAACTGAGCAGCAGTAGTTGAAGTGGGGCTCCACGATACTTCTGTACATCTCAATTATAATTTCTTCTTGCACTTATTGCTTTGAATATTTCAAAAGACCCAATGCTCTGGAAATCATTTTTTGAATATTATTTATCTGGCTTTGCCATTTCAATGATTTAGTTCCATCAATATTTAGTTTCATCAACGTTAGCAATATCATTCCCATTTATTTGAAATGAAGGGACAGTGTCATGTAAACTGTCTACATTAATATCGAAAACTTTCGGACTGAAAAAATAACTTCGAACAAAAAACTTTCGGACACATTTTGTATGATTGGAAAAAAAATTGTTTTCTTCAGCTAATACAGTGAATCTTCCAACAGCAATGACATGTAAATTGGCTAAGAAGCATAATTTTATGCCAAAATTCATCTATACAGCAGTTGGTACAGATATATTTTGAATAGAAATATGCAAAAAAAAATTCGGACACTTTTTATAGATGTTTCGGACAATTAAAGTTTTTGTGAAGACCCTATAATTATGTCCTGTGTTTT
Source organism: Phacellophora camtschatica (assembly GCA_036873815.1). Taxonomy (NCBI): domain Eukaryota; kingdom Metazoa; phylum Cnidaria; class Scyphozoa; order Semaeostomeae; family Ulmaridae; genus Phacellophora; species Phacellophora camtschatica. The sequence continues at coordinate 14,580 of JAYJMH010016020.1, forward strand.
GACAATGTTCAAGGAAAGCTCAAGACCCGCCAGTTCTGCATTGACAACAACGTTGAGTTCTTTATGCTTGTCTGATGAGTAAGAAATTGTTGTATCATCTGCAAACAAAGTTGCTGACATCAACCATCAACTTAGATATTTCCTATTTTGGAGAATTTTTTTCGATACTTAAAACACGTTGAATACTTAGATCTTATAAAATGAGCCATATTCATTGGCCATATCGATAACTGTGTTTACTATTCCCAAGAAAAATTAGTAATCATTCTGACATAGTTAAAATTGGAGCTTTTCATAAAATCCACATTCAGCTTTAAAACAAGGTTTCAGTCGCTTCAATCGTTTCAATCACCTTTATGTAATCTGCTAAAGAAGGAAACTCTTTCTTGGATCATCCGGTATATTGTAACAAAACAATTATATTCTTTGTTAGAGGAATCATCCAACGCTAGCTCGAAACCTACGGATCCCTCTCCTCCACACTCTCCTTTTCAGCATTAGGGTCCTCAGTTCTGCAGGATCAATTCTGCAGTACTGCTGGCTCCCGCACCAGGTCGCGGTGTGTCCACAAAGTTTGCACGTTTTCTCCTATGCGTCATGGTGTTTTTGTTGGCTCCCATACGACGAGTTGGTTTGCTGCTAACTCTGGATGCCTGACACAATATCTGGCCAGTTTTAAACTTCTTTCTCATATTTTGTCTGTCACCCTCAGGAAGTCTGCGTGTTCTTGCTCTGGTCCTTTCAACTGACATTAAGCGCTATCCGTGACATTTGTGTGTATACACCATCCATAGCTTTCTCTTGCTGCACTGGCTGTTAACCTTCAAACCCATACAACAGCGCTGACTCAACGGGTGCTGCAAACAGATGCCTCTCGAGCGTATTGTTCATCCCTGATTTCAACACTTCTCATGCCATGCAATGTGATTGGAAGTAAAACTGTCATTTATTCTGAGATTATACCTGACCTCTCTTCTCTGGAACAGTTCTGACAAAAATAGAGGGTTTTCATGATGTAATGTTTTGTAAATCTCTATCATCAGTCTTTGTAAATTCTGAACATGTGCAGTTTTTCCATTGCTTCTGACAAGAAGATCGGCAAAAGGCGTATCATAGTCATCAAACAAGACACGTAATGCTTGTTTGTGGATCTAATTGATCTTATTATTGGCACCTTTTCCACAGAACATCCAAATTAAGGGGCAGTATTTAAAGTTTGACATAACAAACGAATTATACAGTAACCTTTTTTGAGGTTCCTGAAGATATCTTGCAACCCTAGAAAAAGCACTAACACTCCTGTTTGCTTTAACACACAAGGACTTTACGTGGGTATCAAATTTCTGTTTTGAATCAATTTTTATCCCTAACAGTTTAACTTGGTTAGTGGATAGAATTACCTTCTCACTGATTTCCAAGCAAACTTTTTTGTCTTGATTTAAACCCATAAACATTAGCTGGAATTTCAATGGATTTGCAACCATCATGTTAGATTCGAACCATTCTAAGGTACTGCGTATATCGATTTCCAAACTCGAGATCACTCGTTCAATTTTCTGGTCACAGGCAAACAAGGTGTTGTCATCGGCAAAATTACATATTTCTGATTCCTCAATAAAGTAAATCAGGTCATTTATGTAAATATTGAATAAAAGAGGACCAAGTACTTAACCTTGCGGTACACCAAATGTGATATCGAGCCACAAACTATAACTAGAGTCAATTCTAACTCGTTGTTTTCGTGAAATAAGGTAGCTGTGGAGCATTCTGAGGCTACCCAAGTCAAAACCATAGGCCTCTAGTGTTGTGTCGAGAGACATCCAGGTACACAGCTTAGCTCTCTTTTTCTGAAACTGTATGTGTGTTAGCTGCCAACATCTGGTTGTTTTCCATGATCTCCAATATGCGTTTTCCACTGGCATGTCCAAGGTGAGCATTAAAATAGCTAATGATGATCAGGAATTTGTGCTGTAGAGAATCTTCAATTATCAGTCGAGAAAGCTTGTAAAACTGCTTCATCAGTGACATCAGTGTACTCGCATCAGTGCATACATAACAATGACCGTCAGCGTGGGATTGCCCTGAAAAGTGGCTTTGAGAAGTCTTGTCTGATATTTGATCCACACAAACCAAAAGCTTCAGTGCTACCCTGCTAATGACAATTCTAATTCCTCTAGCAGTTGCTTGAGAAGAGTTTATCTATGCTGAGGTTGTGAAGAGGTAATACCCCCATGTAAATATGGTAATGATTGATCATAATGGTAATGATCAATCCTTCCCTTCATATGTAGCTCATGTAGCCTACATATCTCCACTCTCTGCCTCATCAGGTTCAAAGCCAGCTCTTCAGTCTTTAACCTCAACAACACACTCTCCTTGTTACTTGTTTGGAGTAGCAAGTGTCTGAATGGGGATTGTTGCTAACTGGAGGGGCTACTTACAGCTTAGTATTGCTGAAAGCCTCTGGTGTTTGTCTGGTTTGCCCGGCACGACCAAAGATTTTCAAAAATAAGAATTTTCAAAGTTGCAAAAAATACATTTATTTTCCGTAAAAGTGAATCCACGATGTTGCTTATTCTTCAAAAACTGATTATTCTCCCATGATCGCTCCTGCTCCAAGTCCATTTCAATTTGGAGAACATAGGGTTTCCGTCTTGTTGTGTGGTCAATGTGTGGTCCTTGCTCATAATTCTGTCCTGTCATTTTACACCATTAACTTCCATTGTGAACGCCAAGTCATGCCCTATAACTATGGAATGACCAGCACCCTGTGTTTGGTCGTGCCTCACAATAGAATTTACCTTGTACCCGTGCATTAGTCGTGCCTCACAATGGAAAAGAACAAAGCAAGTCATGCTCAAAATTTTGAGCATGATCTCGTCATAATAATCATCATAACTCGTAAATCTCGAAGTGACCTGATTGGCTGAATCTTCATTACCGGGTGCCCATTACAGAAATGTAAACCCTCAACTCATGCTCATTTCATGTACCATGACTGCAACTTACAACCTGTAATCCCTGTGCCATTTTGTGAAGTTTACTGTGTGAAGCTGAAATTTGTGCACAGGCTAGGAATTGCTGTTTATGATGTTATCGATACATCATTATTCCTCAGTTATTGACAAAATCTTTTGGTGCAAGATATGTCAGTGAGCATATAAGTGAAACGGCGCCTGTGTTGCCGCAGAAAATAGCTGAAAATCAAAACAAGGAAGGTAGGCCTAAAAACCGATGTCTTTCATTCAGAAATTTACGAAAATTAATCATTTTAAACATTGCATAGGAGGGTTTTCCCGTCAAAAAAGGTGTTTTAACAGTGCATTAGAGGGCGTTCCCAGATAAAGAAAGGGCGTGGTCACAAAATAAATTCGCACCTCCGGGGCTGGGCAAGACCAGCTTCGCAGGGGTGGCTTCGTCACTGTAAATTTCAAATGCCATGGAAAAAAGTGATAAGGAAAAAACGTATTAAAAAACTTCTTCATTAATCATAGATGAGATGATTAAAAATTGGATCATTTTGCTTCAGTTGAATTAGTCTCGTAAGAGTTCGATAATTGTGTGATTATTTATGTAATTGGAAAATAAATTGCACTATGGAAATATTGAAGTAATCAACAGAAAGAAAAATCCTTCGGCAGTCTTTTATTTTAAATTCTCCTACAAAATTCTTCATATGCATTGTTTCCGTTGCGAGCTTTTCAAACTGGTCTGTTGTTCCATTCACAACAGGAATTGGAGATCAGCAGAATTTTACACGAAACACGAAACCATTTTATCGTTAACCTTTCTTGTCCAGGTTTAGAAAATTCAATGAAAATCATCGTGTTCATCAGTTCATCTAAAAATGAAATAATTGAAAACACGTATGCATTCACTCTTTCGCAACCGGACTCTTGTGGAATAGATAAATATTACAGCTTCATATCATTTGTTGATGACGGAACCAATTGAAGCAACTAATTTTTCAAAGAACAAATGATTAATCTGGCTGAAATTGGAAGTTTACGATATAAAACGACACATAATAGATAATTTATTATGCGAGACGAGAACGACATCGACAACGGCAACTTCGCAAACCTTTATTTGTAAAATATTTTTTGTCAACTTTTTACGGAAAAATTTTATGTTGTTTTCTACAAAAATATGAATCACAAAGGGAGAGTTGGAAGTTGTCCCTTTGAATACTCAGCCGTGAAATGAGGTAATTTTACAGCGTACCTATTTTAAGAAAACCTCACGGCAGCACATATTGTGAAATATGATACCTATATATTGTGAAGCGTAATTTGTTGTATATCGTGAACTAGCTTTACAACAATTACTGTAAATTTCACGATTATCAATATTTCCAAAGAAAGTTTGCTGTCGAAGCTCCATCGTAAACTCCCTAATATGTTTCAGTGGGAAGAAGGAAATCCTAATTTTTACAAGTAAGTTCTGACAACAAAATTGTTTAGAAACCGGGTATCGGCATTTCGGAAATCACCCCCGATTCTAGGGAATGTTCATTAAGTATCTATCTCTCGTAGGAGGCGGATGCTTTTCTATATTTTGGGTGAATGTTCGTATGTTTTAAATGCATAGACGACAAATGCATCTCGTACTGTTGCTCATTTCTCCAGTGAGGTAATATAAACAGTTAAGCTAGGAAACCTATTTAAAGCAGAATTTTGTAAGAAAACCTTCAGCAAATGTTGGCGAAGTTGCGATGTATATCCACGGCACCAGTAAAAAGGAGAATGAAAATTTTGTCCCGCATTGCCCTAGATTCAGCATCTTATGCCAAAAATCCCTTTGATCAGCTTCTCTAAGATACATAAAGAATTTATTTTGCTTATTTGGATCGAAAAGAACCATGTCATTCGTCTTATTTTGAAATCCAAATTGTACGTTTGTAAATATTTTAAATAACGATTTTCTTCCTCTTCTGCAATGTTTAATTGGTGTTTAAAATATAAACAGAAGTCCCCATCCTTAGCATTGGTTGCTGGTACTTTCTGTCTAATTCTGGATTCCGTCACAGTCTCGATTCCTTCGGTAGTTGCTGGTCCGTATTTTAGGGGGGTGGGGGAGAAAAGGAAAATGAAAAGAAATCTCATTTTCTCCAAAAGAGACCTCTTTGAGGAGAGTGAGCTCCTGGTCTTTGGGGGAGGGGCTGGTGTGATTGGCTGTTGCCTCCTTTTTGGCGTTGGATGGCTTAGGGGGATAATTATTTTAAAATGACAACGGTTCATATATTTCAACTCGTGTGAGGTTATGACGTCATAAACTTTATGTGTCGTTTGGAAACTCCGATGCTAGTAATTTTTCCACCAAACTTTTTCTTGAATTCTTCTGAAAAATAGCAAAAGCTGTAGTTTATATAGTGTTAGAGAAATCGTTTAACATTAATAAAATTAATTGGTGTGTAATTTAGTCTTCTTCTCTCCTCCGAAGAGGACTTGTTAGGCTATCAAAAGGTGAGTTTTGTACCAAGTTTAGCAGCAGCTGATCATTTCGTAAGCTGAATAAGGTATATCTTCCTATTACGTGCTGTCGGCTATATATAATCTCAAGAGCCCAAACTGGTGTATGAAAATCTAAATAATAATTGTTAATACACATATAGCAAAAAAAGAAAAAGATAAAAAAAAGACAAAATCTAATGCGCAGCTGCATTATTTGACGATCTGTGCTGTAACGTAGACAGTCTTGGAGCCTGTTCAGTGGGGTGGTATCTTTGGGTATCGTGGGGATGTTCAGTGGTGTGAAGGTATTGATTAGGGCATCCGAGTTGATTTGGAGGCCATGGGAAAAATTAACCAATCCCTTTACTTTACCTAAACATGCAGCCACATCATACAAATTATCAAACAAAATTTGAGACCCTTTTTACACTGAAACGCTGGGATTGCCTACCTTGCCCCGTTTTGCAGAGGCACTGACAGGATATTATATTTCAGTGGGAATTACGGAGGTTTGGAGAGAATTTTTGCGTGCTGCTCCCTTTCCATTGGCTTTAAGGTTCCTGCCGCGCCTCATTTATCTAATTTTTATGTTACTTAAAAAAAGAACCACCACAATTCCACTACTTTCGCAAATGAAAGAGTTATATATTGGAATAGATTTTGAAAAACATTGCAAGGGAAATTGCCTACCTTTGCCTCCCCATCGGCGCCGCTGCCATTTTAGCACCACTGCCGTTTTAGCACCACTGATCTCGAGAGAGGCATCACGATAACCCCTGAGGCTTTCATGAAACCCCTCACGTTACTCAAGTTGTCATGCTACTTAAGGCGCTTTCCTACGCTGATGATCAACAATAGAAACACTAAAAGCCCCGCACATTCGTAGTGTGGGGTGTTCAATATAAAAACATACACAATTAAAAACAACCTAACAAAAAGCACTTCAAGCAAATGCCATGATCCTACAAGATTGAAAGAGAAAAAATAGAGTTTGGTTTTACTGTCGCAAGGTCAATGACTGAGAAAGTTTGTAAAATAAAATTAAAATATCGACCACACCCAAAACACATCTGTTTTTACTTTTGAAATTTGAGAACGTTTTCAATTAACTATTGTTAGGGGTCCATCATTTATAACTCGGGATACCGGGGCGGGCTAGAATTATATAAAATCAAAACGTTTTGTCACCCCTTCAAAAAAAATCCAAATAATTTCATACCTCAGCAAAAATGTATTGAAAAATTTAATACCCCCCCCCCCTTACACTAATTTTTAATCACACAATAC
>JAYJMH010016031.1:0-21319 GCA_036873815.1 Phacellophora camtschatica
TGAATAAAATTACAAAATTCTTGAAAAAAAATAGGTAATCACTGATTACCTCGATTACCCCTCAGCGCCGCCCCTGAATGCAGACAGAACTATTTATATGAATTTAAGATATTTTATTGTTAGTCTCTCTTTGGAATTAAGTTAGCTTGTATGTGTAATGCCTCCTGCAATAAACTTAGATAGAATTGGCCTATCAGTTGGAAGTAAATAGAAATGCTGCTCCATTTTTTCTACTTTTCATATTTACTTTAGTTATTTTCATTTTATTTCTTTTATTCTTAGTTTATTAATTTTCACTTCATTATTTACGTTTCTGATGACTTACTGTAGTGGATGATTAAAGTTTTTTATTGGTTCTTCGGGGGTTGAAATTATCAACTAACCAAACCAGTAATTAAATTTATTTTCTGAACTTACAGGTTCTTCAAAGAATAGCCGAACAAAGAGCACAGTTACCAGATGAAGTACGTTTTTTTATTTGTTGCAAAAGTTATAACAAACTTGTAAACAGTTTCAAATTTGGACCTTGTAACTTATGGCAAAAGAGTGGTATTCACAAGAATCTATCATTGCTCTTCTATTTTTTCTTAATCACTCCAGAATCCATATTTTCTTGTGGAATATTGCAATATTATGAAAACTGTCTTACTCCTTTTTTTTTACAGGTTTGCTTTCGTGTTTTGATGCAGCTAGCTGGTCAGTTTGGGCACCCTGCTCTGGCAGTTAAGGTAAGAGATTCCTTACGATCTTGTTATTCACATATCGATAATATTAGTGTTAAAACTATACAAGGGTGAGTATATGCCAACTGAATTTCTATCTTTTCCCCCACTTGTAATTTAATTGCTCCCATCAAAATTGTGCATACTAGGCTCTGCCTTTTCCCCGTTTAGGTCGCAGGATATTGATATATATTCACCCTCGAAGCTATACACTGTAAATTTGAGGTATCTGATAAAAATTGTGGCTCTTTTCAAGAAATCGAACTTGCGTAGATATGTGTAGAATTGTGTAGATACGTGAGTAATTTGAATGTGCAACAGTAATTATTTTATCATATCGAGCAACGGTAAAAACCCGCTTGTGAGAATCCTTTTTAAGAACTTTCAGCTTGAAAATTGAGAAACATTTTTTTTACATCCAGTTATTTCACACCTTAATTTTTTACTGCAAATTTTTAAAATATTGGCAGTTTGTTTAAAACTCTTCTTCAAATTAATTTGAAAATGATTCAACAGAGTGGGTCTGGGTGAAGTCATGTGCTATAAATTGTTTTTATAGGTTCTCTTCGAGATGAAGCGACAAAAGGTTTCCGCAAATGCAATTACTTGGGGATACTACCATCGAGTAAGTATGAACCATTTTTAGCGCACTTTGAGATGATCTAGTCTAAAACACCACATAGGTGAACACAGGTAAACACAGGCGAACACAGATGAACACAGATGATCGCTGTATCCTTTGAAGCAAAGAAATCTTTTTTTTGGTTTTATCATACTCAGATAACTCGGTCATTGGACTCTGTGCCTCTCTTATTTAATTCCACAGTTCTCATGCTTTACATGAAGTTTTTTAAATGAGAAAACTTTATTTGATTAAAAACTTAGGGTATTTTAATTGTTTTTCCTGATTGCATAGCTGAATCAGCTGACCGTGAATCATTTACTGAGACACTCTTGCAAACGAAAGTATTTTTTGTGTTGTAACAAACACGAGAAGCAGTAAAATGAGTACAAGGTGTTATGTTATAATTAAAACAGTGGATAGTTGACAGAACGTTTTGAGTGAGGGGTCTGTTGTTTTTGGGCGTTTTCTAATACAATCTTAACAGGATTCATGCTGATTTTATTGAAAGAACGTGATGAATATTGGGAACATTTTCTTTATGTATATACACATTATATTTCAGGCTATATTGATAAGTCAGAGCACATCTATTAATTCCAAAGGAATAACAAACTCATTGCTGAAAATCTTTATTTAACAGGCAGTTATTGAGGGTAAATGGACCACTGACCATCAATCAGCGAAAGAACTATGGAGGAGGCTCCGTAACTTGTTCAGAGCAACAAATGCATTTAAGAAAGGACTTAAAACTGCCGACTTGATCAGTTTTCATGGCAGTCGGGAAAATGTTGCGAGATCTGGAGTTCAAGAAACTGCGAGCGAAGGAACGGGTTCTGATGCGGGTTATAGCTCATTGCTTTCAACTGAAGATTTAAGTAGGACGCAACCTGTTGCCGGGGGTGAGTTTTAGCGATGTTTACTTTGTGGAAAAGATTTGTATACCGGAGTTCATGGCTAGAAAGTTTTATTTGGTGATTGCGACCAAACAAATTTTGCCTACAGATTTCCTGCACGATATTGGCAATTTAACATAATAAACAACATAACTTTCGACAAACTTCTGCAAAATTTACTGCAAGGTCACTTTCATAAAAAATTCCTGCGACCATTGGTCACACGGTCGGGTGCTTTTTCATGCCCTGCCGGAGGTAACCTAAAAATTGTAAGCATTTGAACAATCACAAAAGTTCAGTTTCGTCGTACCTATTTTGGAATTTGTTTTTCAGCGACAGATGGGAAACATGAAATTAATTTTTTGAAACAATTGTTTTTTGTTCACGTAAAAGAAGGATGATGTAATTACAGTGTGAAAACCTACTTTTAAGCTATACTTCTTGTAAAAATTTTAAATAGTAGGAATAAACAAGCAATTATTCATAACTACTTATTAGCTTGTATCGAAACTACGTCGCTTATGAAAACGTAAATTTCACTGGGTTATTCTATTCTAAAAAAATGATATTCTAAATAAATATTGTCATACTAAATAGTCAATATTGAGGTAATTAATTTAACCCCTTCCTTTACATAACTGTTAACAAATAAGCAAGATTCGTAACAGAATCGACAGTGGAGCTAGGCGTCGCCCTGAATCGAGCATCGCCCTGAACAAATCACTTACAATATACTCCCGGTAACTGGAACCAGACCAAAAGAGTTATCGAGGGTCATTTCGGTACTGGAAAGTCGCATGGGACGTAGGAAATTGTTCAGTTATTGCGAGTTAGAGGTACCGGGGGTACACTATGACGTACTTTTTTACGATAATTTTTTTGTTTGATATAAATAACGTTATTTAATTTAGCTTAACGGAGATTTTGCGATATGTTTTATTTTTGTTTTGTTTCAATAGTAAACCTTAGTAAATTCACGTTTGAAGCATCGAATCAAGTCTCAATCGAAAAACAATATTGTATTTTTTTCAGGACTGTCAGAGTTTCCAGCAGAATTTCCAGAAATGCCAGCGAAAGGCGAATCCCATGACACTGTCTTTTTAAAAGGTCATCGGCGCGTGCACAGTGCGTCAGAAATGTCCGAAGCGGAAAGCGAAATTGGAAGTGCCGACTCTGATCTCATAGGAAGCACTTCGTCATATCCATGGTTTCAGAAGAAGCCTTTGGTGCGACATCTGAGCGAAACATCAATTGGATCGAACTTGAGCGACAGTCCTGGAAGTAATCAGATAATCATCAGTCATAGCGGGAGTTGGCAAGAACCGTATGACATGCCTGCAGGCTCACTCGAGTCTTTCGATGATTCGGAATTTAGATTTCCGCTCAAACAGCGATCGGATATTGCATTTGATGCTATGATGGGAACGAGTCAGGCTTGTAAGAATTGCAATAGGATAATGTACGACGAAGAAATAATGGGTGGTTGGAGTGCTGATGACTCTAATTGGAATACAGTGTATGTATTTTTTGTTTATTTACAAGAAACACATAAATTTGAAAGCTACTATGGAAGCGCTTTTGTTTTGATGATTTTTTTTTTGCTTGATGTTGATGCGAGAATCTCGAACTTAAAGTTTATTCCTCGTTTGCAAAAGTCTGATAAGTAATTTCTGAGCTTAACTGAAGGAAGCCCAACGTTTTAGTCTTCTCAAAGCCTTAATGCAATATTTTTAGCAGATTGCATTAATCCTCTATTTTTGGTTCATGGAGAATAACTTTGTGATTACTGAGTAGATGGCAAACATGGAAGCAAACTATAAATTAAAGCCTCTTTTATCTAATTCAGCAAAAAATTTGATTATCAAAACTAAAGTTCCTCAGCTTTGCAAACGTGGGGATATTTTTTGGGCCACTCAGTAGCTTCATAAATTTTACTTTTGTGAACGAATTTGTTTTTTGGAAGGTTTGTATTGAACGTAAAAATTGAACCATCACAAATTGGCTTTTTTGATAATGTTTACCTATGAAATAAAACATAAGTGCTAGTTATGTTTGAGAAGGCAAGAGAGATGAATGCCTTCCTTTTCACCCTGATTCAGGCATCTATGTTGATTTTTCTCGTTTTCATTTTTTAGTTGTTCTTTCTGTCAAGAAAAACAAGTGCCTTCTCTGCAAGTGAAAGTAAAGGTAACGTCTTTTTGTTTCGTTTTGTTTTTAGACAAAGCTTATTTTTTAATTTCTCTAGTCCTATGCACAGTACAGATTGCTGATATTTAAAATTAAGGCCAAATATTTACAAAAAAGGTCCATAAGATTAAGGGTGTATGATACTTAATAAATGTAAAATAGAAACATTTAAATTTTAACGCATTTGATTTTTTTTATTTTATTATAGATTATTTTTAGGTATTTAGATGAATATTGTAAAAATAGTTTTTGATTGTTTTCAATATTTAATGTTTTATTGTAATTAGACATAGCTTATAGTTTTTGGCAGGGCCCTTGGAAAAACAGGAATTTACTTAATTCTGCAAGGTAACCCTCCCTATAGAGAGAAATTGAAATGAAAAATGAAAATGGATTAGCGTTCTATATCATAAATTATAACTTTACAGGATTATCGTGGTTTACAATCAAAAGTATGCAGCACATCTAGTCTCAATTCGGACAGTTCGTCAGTCAGCCATTCGTTAAGTAATGCTATTGAGATTGGAGGAGGAGCGGGTGGCGGTGATGATGACGCGAACGAAAGCAGTTCGCTTCTTGGAGAACGTTCTGCCTCGATACCTCTATCTCCACCATCGATGCCTCTAACGCAAAGTGCCGGCGGGACATCCAAGCCAATGCCGATCAAAGGCAAACGGTTTGGCAGAGATCTGATATTGAGTAGCAGTGCTCCCACGAGTGCAAGCAGCAGTCCTTTGCCTGGGCATCGAAACAGTCCAAGACAGCAATTTTATCGTGTCAGGAAGTCTAGCAGTAGTAGCAGTTTAACAGTGGTTGTAGGTAAGAATTTTCGAACAACCTTCTGATAATGAATTTCATCAAGCAGATGTTAAATGCTTTGCACAAACTTTTTGTATTGTTTTACTTTTACAAAGTGTGTGATTTTATTTCTATCAAAAAGTCGCTATTTTCTGCAAGTGCCTGAGATTGTCAATTCACAGTACAGTAGATGTCTTAGCATAAAAGAACAACTAATACTGTAGAAACCACAAAAGAATCTTTTTTGTTGAACCTATAATTATGTTTTTGAACTGGAAATTAAAATTGCCTCAATTTATGTGCTTTCGAGTCAGTTTAAAGAAACGCCGTTCATTTCTAGTCCACTTTTTGACAGTAAATCAACCTGCTTTTTGAAATTTTGAATTGCCAACTCGCCATGTTGCTTTTATGTCAAAAACATGGACTGGAAATAAATTATATTTTTCATCATATTAACTTGAAAACTCACGGATTAGGACCATTTTAATTTCAAGCTTTGAACAATTAAAAGTTGTTGCAGATGACTGGATGATACCCCAAGCTCTAAATTCGCCCTTTGAATGTCTTTATGTGTAAGCCCTGCAACCGGAGATTTTGGGTTACCGTGCAAATATATACCCTATATTAATATCTGCTTGGCAAAGTTTTTGCATGACTCCTGTTAAAAACATGTATGGGGATAGATGAAGGTCAAACTGACTAAATAACAACAAATGTCTGAGACTTGTTAACAAATTTTCCTGTCTCTTTTCCTAAAGTCATATAGAGTTTCTTTTCATAAAGAGGTTACTTATGTTCAGAGCAAATTGGGAGAAGTAGCCATAGCAGATAGGAAGGGTTGTTTGAAATTTAGCAATTCACATTGTGCAGTTTCTGTTTTTTGTTTTAATTTTGGGGCTAATGGTGGTTGGAAAAAATGATAAAAGAATTAGTATAGACGAGGGGCTCATGGCGTTTTTCAGCTTAAAGGGGGTTCCAATAGAGTTTTGATTTTTTGATCTTTTACGGTACTGTGATGGTGCCGAAGAATTTTAGAAGATTCTAGAAAAATTTTCAATGCTTAATCTTGTTGTTTTAGCTGGTGTTCCGGATGAGAAACCGATAATCTACGTACCGTATTTGAGTCCATTGGTGTTGCGGAAGGAATTAGAAAATTTGTTAGTAAATGATGGAGACTTTGCATTGCAAGAAAGTGAAATTGTTGTGAAAAGACCCATTCTTTTTTGGAATATGGTGAGAAATGTTGCTTTGAAAATTCACTTTACGATTACCCGATATTTAAGTTCAGAAGTAAACACATTTGATATCTCGAACTCTTACAGAAAATATAGAGTGTTGAAATTAACAGGCAATATTTCATAAGAAAGCGGAGCGAGGGGAAATAAAAACATGTTTGAAATGGTGAATGTTCGATGCAACAGTCAGTGGAGATAGTGGATGTGAACTATGCACGCAAAATTATATGAATAGGTTTAGGAGTTTAGGCAAAATATTGGGTAATAAATATTGGGGGAAGCACAACACTGCTGGTTTCTTGTGAGTCTAAGCATTTAAAATTTATCTGGTTTTGATTGAAATTAATCTGTAGAGTTTATAAAATCTATGAAAAATTTAAATTAGCAACATTATGTTTCGTTTTTTTAAATTACGATTTCTCTCATTTATAGATTTGGTATTTCAAACGATTGGGCTTATCAAGTCATTTGACTGACCTCATCTTGCAATCGTACAAAATTGTGGACAAGACTTCGGAGGTAATGTACTGTCAGGTTTTAAAATTGATAAAAATAATTTGTCAGCATAGAAAATTGATTTAAGTTAGTTTCCACTTTGTTTAGATCTGTAAGCATTTTTTTCTTTAAAAAATCTACAGTTCAAGGACTATTAGAGCGTGTATAAGGATGTCCAAGAAACATTAAATTGGTTTTATAATTTATTGCAAACGCGAGAATACAAAACTCATTGTAATTACTAGCGGTAGATAGCCTGATAACTGACGAACAATTTTAGACCTCGTTGATCGTAAACACAAAGGTTGTAGCAGAAATATTGGAATTTTTTCCGTTTGTTTGAAATTCGAGAATTCAAGAACTCTTTCAGAATTCAACAATTTGAGAATTCAACAATTTCGCACAGTTCAAGATTTGAAGGGAATTCTTCTCTTTTACAGGGAACTCACAATCAATGACACATTTAATGATTCTGGGCGGGGGGGGGGGGCAGTGGCCAGACAGATAATGGAACGGCTTTGTTTGCCCGATTGCACAAAAATTGACAAGGTGCAGTTCTGAAAGGATGTAAGGACTTGACGAACTGCACTGTTTTTGTTTTTTTCAAACTGTTGATTATGGACAATATCTCCACTCACACACTTGCCTTTTCCCTAAATGAGGTCTCAAATTGTTTGTTAGTTAAATGGCAAGTTAACTTTCAATCGCAAGTTATCTCACAGAGCTTCGTCCTCGCGTTTTTGCAATAAAGTTGCAAAACCAATGTAAGGTTTTTTGAGACACCAATGTAATATTTTAAAACGTTTCTTAAGAATTGTTTCGGCCTATGGGCGTCATAATAAAATTATAATCATAAAAATCATACCAATGGCTCTCAAACCACTGCCGTGAATATCCATCTTATTTTTGTTTGTTTTGTCTTTTTCAGGAACAAAACCGCTCAGGCAGTCGTGTTATCGTGTCAACTTCATGGGACAATGAACGAACGAGCGATACTAACTATATTTCATTATACATGCTTTGGGGCCTTCCTGGTATGTTTAGTTGGTTAAAGTTTTATTTTGTTGGTTAAATTCGTGTTGATCTCTTCATGTATCACATCATCAAACTGTTATTCATGATTTTCTATTGGAAATATTTTATGAGAATAAGTATGGAATTTAATGTAGTTTTGATTTATTTGATAAGTTTTTATGATTATAGCATTAATAAATGATCGTTATTAGCCCTTTCAACCCGGGAAGGGCCATATAACCCACTGGCAAATAACGCAAAACGTCATACTTTCAGGAGGTAAATGCGGGCAGAAATTTATATGAATTTTAGGTATTTCAACTTAAGTTTATCTTATACATGGTTAGTTGGTTTGCATGTGCTACCCTGCAAAATAGAGCAGAAATGAAATTTTGGCAGAAATGAATCCAGGCGTGAATGAAATGTTGACACATGAACATTTGATACACAAACTTATTGGTGGAAGAAGAGAAAAACTTGTGGTGAGTTAGAGGGTATTTACTTTTATGTTTTCTGCATTTGTTGCATTTTGAAGTCGTTCATTAACGTTTTTGACTGTTACTTTGCAGAAGGCCAACAAGAGCAATATGCTGATAACCAAAGAGTAACATCACGCAGGTATGCTATATGAGTCTACTAAATCGCGAGGGTGCTCATGGGTGGGTGAGGGTAGGCAAGGATGGGCGAATGTAGGCGAGGGTTATGCTTGATGAGTCAGAAAAAGCATTGATCGTTTGATAAATTTTTACATCCAGACAATATTTGTGCATTGGAGTTTCCTTTTGATTTTTTGCTAAGAGACTTTAACCTCGTTTAAATAATAATTGTTTGCGTTCTTTGTATTGACAGCGTGCTAAAGTCTGTGGCTGCGCACATCCAAGAAAATGATGTCCAACTACCCATGACTATTCTTTTGGACGAAAGAAGTAGGCAACAAGGCATTGACGCAAAAATTCACTGGTATGCATTGCTGAATATTATTTGCTTGTGAACAACTCGCTTTTTTAATCTTCAAATAATTCGTTGTACTAAGATAACAACTTTTTCAATTCACTTCGAAACCTAAAGAAACACGCTAGTTTTATTTCCGTTATTATCACAAAAAGGCGAGTGATATCTCTAAATCTAAGTTAACCTTTCGGGAATGTTTCTGTGTTATTTTTATGGCCTAGCGAAGAACACAGAAAGATTTTCAGGATAGTCCAGCAAAGGGCGGAGCATTTTTTTGGTCAACTTGGTATTTTTTTAAAGTAACTAATTGTGTGCATGTATTTTCTTCATTTTAATTTGCAGGAGTTTATATCGAGAGCTGATGTTTCTTTCCGTCACAGCTTGTGGAGTTGACAACATTGACGTTGGTATGTGACTTCCATGTTCAATTTTAATTTTAAGCTACACTGCCATGATAAATGTCATGATTTTTGAGATCTTTTAGCCTGATGAAGTTACTTTGTTGCTGTTTTGTATTTCGAAGTACGTTAAAATTGTGTTTCGTATTTTTACAGAGGCGTTTGACAGAGGATACAAAACTGCATACAAACAGTTATTCTGTGAAAGTGCAGATCGTTTGCAAATAGACGACAAACCTCCAACCGGCAAAGCATTCTGGTGTCGGAGAGCTTTTCAACAACCTACACTCCAGCCGAGACTCCCAAATTTATCACTATTGATGTGAGACTGAGTTTTGAGCTATCAAGTTAGTAATGACATTTTCGAATTCTTACTTCAAGGCTGTACTGTTGGATTTGAGTTTTGAATGTACATTTTCGTGTGGCACGAAAGCCTGGTTTCTGTATAGTTTTCACAAATGTGCGAAGATTTCGTATGATGGGATGGCTCACATTATAGCTCGTGAATCATGACTGGGGATATGATAGCACCACTGCTATAGGACTGAAATACAGTAGAACCTCAATATTACGAAAATCACTATTCGAAGGCTTACTTAATTTAGAAAATTCGTTATTTAAGAGTTTTCTTTGCTGTTTCTTGTGACTTGACGATCTTGCAGATCTGACGAGCCAGCAAAGAAAACTGAGGTGACAATCTGAATTTTTTTGTTTAGAAGGGATTGTTTCTACACAGTATTTCTACATCCCCTGTTTTGGATTTCCACCACACCCCTTGTTTTGTGTAAAAGGATCACAACGAAAAGACCAGACCGCACGATAATTGACAATTGTTACAGAAACCAGGGTTCTTTATCAGGCTCATACTTTCATTCATTAATATTTACTTTAAATTTGGAAAAACTGGGAATGTCGTTAAAAATAGTTGTATTTTGAAATTTAAATTATTCTAGGAAATTTTGCAGTGTATCTTTTATTGTGGAGAATGCGAGCGAGTGTGTACGTATTGTTAGTTTCGTTTAAGTAGAACTTCAAACTTTGAATAGTTTTTTCGTTTTTTATTTCAGTAAGTATTTTAGTTCAAGGCCAGTTTTGTGTTGCCTTTAATGATAATTTAAAATTTTGTTAGAAACTTGACTCATTGTACCCCTACGAAGCTTGGACTTTCGTTTCATTTCAAAGAAATTATTGGTCTTATTTGCAGTATTAAGTACCAGTGAACAAGAAAGAACCTTTTGATTCCAAGCGCAGATAACCTATTTTCTGTTTATTTCCAATTAACAGGAAAATCCCATCTAAATTCTCCGCAGAAGTAGAAATATCTTCCTCCGCAGCAGTAAAAAAATAATTTTTTATAACCAAGATCTCTGAAATTTACATAAAGTTATGCCTGTATCTACCTCCTGTAAATATGACGTTTTACGTTGTTTGGCAACGAGCCATATGGTGTTTTTACATCGGCATGGAAAATGCGTAAAAATCTTCCTCCGCAGAAGTAGAAATATCTTCCCCCGCAGCAGTAAGAAAATATGAGTTTCTCGTGCTATGAGTCGGGTTTCTGGTCTCACTTTTTAAATTTGGCATTGCTGTAAGCCTGGAACACACTGAAGTTTTTGTCTCGTGTCGAAAATTCCTTTTTTTTTTAAATCTCTTGAGAAACTGCTTTCGAATGTAAAGTTACGAATTTTTAAAGTTTTTGAAAAAAAACTGTTGTCATTTGGTAAAAAAAAAAGCGTAATATATACACCGGTGTTACTTTTAAGTAGCTGCTCCGGAATGGAGAATAGTATTATTATTATTATTATTATTTGGTGTTGTCATATGTTAATTTTAGTTTCCTTTGACCACATGTAATACTGATAATTTCCTTTTTTACTAGGAGATTCTCGTGATCTAATCAGCAAATAAAATTGCGCTTGTGGACTTTGCGAAATAGTAAAATGTTGTTTTGATGAAACAAAGTGTGTTTTTTACCTTCTTAATGGTAAAAATACAATATTTCGTCTGCTTTGGTTTTCAACTAATTACGCTACAATGAAGCAAAGTTTTATTGTTTTCTTCCACGATCTCTGATACAGTATCCCCTAAAAATTATTTAATTGTTTTTGTTTTTCAAGAGAAAGTTTTGCTTTTAATATCAAGCATGTATTTATTTTTCCTTTAGAACTCAGCAAACGTTTCCGCACAAAGTTTCTTCACTTTAGATAGATTACTGAAAGTTTCTCAACAGTTTCTTAGGTTTCTTGTAGGAAAATAGGAAATAATTTTCACATTCTTTTTTCAAGGCACAAAAAAGAAAGGCTGACTTTGAAACTGAAGTAACCATTTTACAATAACTAACTTTCCTGACATTTTATCAATGTGAACCAGAAGCTTTTGTTACAAAAAAATTATGAATTAAATATGAATTTCTTAGCAACTTAAAGCTCAGTTTAGCTTTTTAAGTTGTAGAAAATCCCAGTGTTACTTGCTCATAAACTGGTTTTTTAGAAAAGAAGAAAAATATATTTCGTACCTAAAAGTGCACAAATATCTGGCAGTCTTTTTAATAGACTAGACTTGTCTTTGGTGAAACAAATCTCCTGTCGTTTGCGCAAAAACATTTCAGTGTGGCCTTGGCTTTTTATGGACAGTTACATTGTTTTTAACACATTACACCAAAGGTTGTGGGAGCTTGGGGGCGCAGTTGTTATGGTATCTGGTATTTTTTGAATTTTTCGCGAGGATCCTGACCATACCCAAAATTAATCATTGATCATTTTAAATTGACAACAAAAGAATAATTGATTCATTGGGAAAATTGTGACTTCATTGGGAACATATTCCCGATGCAAAAAACGATAAATTCACTTTCGAAGTATAATGGGGCCTCATCGTACCCCACGACGCGGGGTTTTCCTTTTAGTCTCTGTGAAGCATTTGCCCTCGAAGTAGCCAAAAGAAGGTTGACCATAACAAATGTGTGCCATACCGTTTCCCACGACCTTTGACTAAACTTTACGTTGATTTATTTGCATAATACGTACGAACATACACTAACTATTAACATTCAAAAGTTTAAAACTTCTTCTGTTTTTTGTAACGTACTGCCTGAATTGACCTTTACACCTCCAGGAATGGGAGAAAATAAGATTCAAGATTACCTGCAAAAGATGACCGTGTTGCCGCTTTGTCTTCGCTGCCTTTTTTCCAGCCAATTTGTTTTTTGAACGGAGAACCCCGGGCTTCAGCATTTTTTCCCTATTCGATTTCTCTCATTTCATTTGTCCTACACTCCGTGTTTTTATTGTTCGCCCTGACTGCACAAAAAAAACAGGGAATTAAAAATGACAAAGTAATACAATTGATCTTTTCTTTTCCCCCAGCAAGAGAGATGTCCCGTCGTAAAATTTATAACCCCAGTCTAGCAACTGCCCAGCAACTGTAATACTCTTTAAAAACATACCTGTCTTCATATAATGTACACCCCGTGGCAAAAGCCTCACCAAGTTTTTTTATTTTTAGTTTTGCAAAAACCCATACATTTTCATTGTGTCCTGTCCCATGGTCCTAACACAATAAAAATACATGGGTGTTGGGCAACCAAAAACAAAACCCACAATTCCTCAAGCCCGCGCGTACACATTCATATTAAAATATGTTTTTGCCCCAGCTTTGCTGCGGTGGCAAAGCCAATGCGAAGGAGAATTTGCTCCCAAAAAGGAAGACTGGGAACAGGCGCGAATACGAAATGAGATTGCTCCATGCAGACATTTTTTCTTTTTCCAATCACTTGGTTGAACTAAAGTGAAGAAACAGATTAGCGAAGAAGTTGGTAAGACCAATTCTGTTTTGTATTTGATGCGTCTTATATTGGTGCAATTGGAAAGGGGAATCCTGATCTCGACTCAGGAGGTAGAAATATTTCATTTTCATTTCGTGAAAATGAAAAATATTGAAATGAAATCAATGTCAATGAATGATAAATATTAAACAACGTCTTATCATAACATGATTCTAGGGCTTAGATACCCACCTAAGCAGTACACAATTTTTGATAGCTTTTTATGTAAAAAAAAAGATGTTGCTTTTCTTAAAGAAGTTTGAGAATACAATATAGTAGAAGGCGGGTTTCACAAATATGTTTGGTTAGTGTCATGTAAACCGACCGACTGACCCCGCAACTAAAAGTCCCTAGTTTTAGAGTTGGGCGTAAAATTTATTTGTTGAAATTGTACTGAAGAATGTTCTTTTGACCTCACCACTATTGCAATTTAAATATTTTTTAAAAAACCCAAAGTTTTTCATGCCAACTGACCGACTCAAATTTGAAAGTATGATTTTACACTGACTAACCAAACATATTTGTGATACCCGCCTAAACTGTTTTGCTGACATTCTTGTCAATTTTTATGTTAGAATTGGTTATGATAATTGATAAGCCAGATTTCCTATGAAAGGACTTGCAGTGTGCAGTTAGCAGACCTTTCCAACCTGGTGTTATACTGTTAAGCTTGGCCATGCTCAACAAATGCATTCCCTACACATGGTTTTTGATTCTTTTTTTTTTATCATGACCATTTTCAATGCAAACAAAAGAAAATTACTTATATTTTTACTGTATGTAAATGAAAGAAATCTGCAACAAGTGTGAAAGAAATCTGTGCCATGTTACCATAAAATCCACATAAAAATAAACAGTTAAAAATATCTACTTTGATATCTACTTCTATAAACACTTTCCAATCTGGTGCACTCTTTTTTCTATAAGAACACATTTTATAAGAACATTGAGGCTTGATTGTAAAAAAAAGCATAGTAAGAACATACTCAACCACAGAGCCAAGATTTCCAAAAATTCAAAACCGTATTATGAAGTTATGCATTTACACTTTGCACTTACTTCACAAATAATTCACTTACAATGGATAGCAAAAAACTAGCCACATCATAAATTCAGATACAATTAAAGAAGAAACATCTGCTTAAAAATGAGAACAATTCAAGAACATTTGAGCATCAAATTCTTAGAAATTTAATATAATAATAATAATAATAATTTTAGAAATTTAAGAACATTGAGCCTCAGCAAAATTTATCTGATTCTATAAAAAAAAAGAGTGTATGAGTAGTGCATTATGGTAACTAAATGGAAAACATTTGTGGAGTTGTTCGGTGTAAAATCTAGTTTTCACATGATCACATTAGTGGCACCCTGTAGACTACAACTGTTTTCAAGAATTGTTTTATTCTGTTTTGAGATCAACACCCCCCCCCCCCCACATTCTCCAGCTTGATGGTTTTTTCTGTTCTAAGAATTAAATTGCTTTTGCAGATTTTTTGGCTCTGTGTATTTGATAATATGTTTTTTCTATTGGAATATGCTTTTCTTTTGAAGGGCAGACAGAGGATGGATACAGAAAATCCTCAGTTGGAAAAAGAGACAGATTCCCAAGAAAGTAATAGTTCAAGCAACTCAAATGATTCATCTGATGGAAAAGTACTTAAAACTTGAGATTCTCACAAATTAATTTGAAGACATTGTAGAATCAGAATCAAAATTGCAACAGGCTTTAGGAAGCTTCAGAAGTTGATATTTTATAGGATATAGAAAGTAAAAGGGTTGTTTGAACCTTGGTTTTTTAAAAGGGGAGCATGCTCATTTATGGTATTTAAGTCATAAAACCAAATTACATTAGGGTCAGTCTGCTCATACTGGGTGGCCCAAACATGTCCCCATGTTTGCAAGCTGCTATGGAGGAGCTTTATTTTTGATAATTTTGTTTCTGCTTGAATTAAAGTTTATACCTTGTTTGCCCAAATCTACCAAGTCATCCCTGAACTTTACTAGCAAAGGAAAGAAAATTGTCAATTTCTTTCTCAACGCCATCAAGAAGTATTTTCAGCAGATTGCACCAGCAGAAATCCTCTATTTTTTGTTTAATTGAGTATTGCTCAAGGATTAGGTAGGATATTTTGGCAAACTTTAAGTTGAAGCAATCAACTTCAAGCAATAAGAGAATTTTCAGAACAAAATCCACGCCACAGCAGCTTTCCAAACGTGGGAACATTTGCTTGGGACACTGGATACAAATCTCAGTGATTATTGGGTAGATTTTGGCAGACAATGTTTCAAACTATGCACTGCAAAGTCTTTTATATCAAATTCAAGCAAAAGCAGAATTATATATCAAAACTAAGGCTTCTTTGCAGCAGCTTTGCAATTGTGGGGAAATTTTTGGGGCCACTCTTCTGTGTACAAAAAATATATAGGCTTTGTGTATAAAAAATTTGATAGTAAATAAATAAATCTTGACAAATATTTTGGTTTTTAAAATAATTGATGACAAATGGTTTTTATAATAAATGAAAACAATTTCACCCCAAATCAAATAATTTTCTACCTTGGGTGCTCAGTAATGGAATTTCAAAAAAAACTTACCCAAGGTAATAAACGTTTCAAAATAAACATACCTGATACCCAAGGTAAGAATTTCCACACATAAATCCAAATGTGGACTAGATTTATTGATTATTATTCTAATTGCAGGAAAAGAAATTTGTAGCTATGAACAAAGAGCTGCAACAATTGGCATTTATTAATCCTGGTAGACTTACAGTGACAGCTGGATTCAATCCAGAATTCAGCAACAGGGAGAAGAGAAAATTGAGCAGGCTGATGGAGCAGCAAAGTGGAAGAGGTGATGCAATGTAGGTTATCGTTAAAATGTTTTGTCTGATGTTTTTTAATCAGCATATTCATTTTTTGACCAGTGCAAAAGCTAAATTAATAACATTGTTACCATACAGACAACATTAAAATAAATCTTTTGTCAGATCCTTTTGTTGGCATGTTCATTACTGTTTGAAATGTTTTTCAATTATAATAATTCTTACTCGTAATGAAAAAACATTCAGTCTATTTATTATATTTATGACCAAGACCAAAAAAATTACATAAGAATCTGCCCCTGAGAAATTGACTTATAAAAAACTACTGGCTAATTTTTTGGCGAGAATTAAAAGAGTCAATTCAAACAATGAAAATCATTTGTAACAATAGATGTGTGTTGATATGACTTTTGTGTAACATTGTAGGGATCATACCTCAGCCCATTTCTTTATAATTTATAAATTCTTTCTTTTTCTTGTGTTTTTTCTAAGAAAATATTTTCTGGCAATGGCATATTTATTGTTACACTGGGTGGCATTTATAGATATTTTCATGGCTAAAAGTGTTTGTAAAAGAGAAATGTTTATTCGAAATTAGACATTTATTAGAGGAAATAAAGGAAGGAAGGAAACTATAGAGGATAGCTCACAACATATATACCATAGTCAGCCGAGAATTCAACAAAATAATCACTCTGAGTTATGCTCAACAATAATCAAAATTTAGGGTTTACTCGAAACCAGAAGCTGTTCTTTCCAATGTGCTACGGAAACTGGTTGTTTATGACAAAGGAACTTTGAAGTTAACATTTGTTCGGTAATCAATGAATGGCAACATACAATGATACGTTAAAATTCAATTGCTGGTTGAAGGCAATTGCACTGAGGAGATAAGAAAAAGCCTGACTTGGCGAAGGAGGGTATCTCATAAAAACTTATGACTCAAAACAGATTACATTGAATATTTTGATTCTTGAGTAAATCTACTTTCGTTTGTGGTGGTGTGAACTACTTTCGTTTCTTATTCTTGATTCAAAATTTGACATACTTATGTTCACCGTATATTAATTCACAAAATGAATTCAGAACATTATCTGTAATGGTCACAAGATTTTGACATTGATGGTCACTATCAAAACCTCTGGTTTTACAGAAACACCAAATTTGCACTTTCATTTAGTGTAACTCAGCGATTATTGAGCCAATTTTGCCAAGCAAGGTATCAAGCTTTAAGTTAAAGTCTCTTCTATGATACCCAGGTAAAAACAATAATATCAAGAATTAAGCTCCTCCACATCAGCTTTTCAAATGTGTAGCATTTTTATTGGGACACCCGGATTAGATATATAAAGTTGAATGATTTTATTTTTTGTTACTTTTTAACATCTATTTTTTACAAATAAAAACTGTTTTGTTTCTGTACAGGGGTTTGAACAAGGGAAAGCCAAGAAGACAAGCACTGCATGATTCAACGGGACTTCTTGTTGCCGACGGAAGAGACCTGTGTGATTGTCAGGATCCTGAGTGCCAAGGGTGCCATTATCCATGCCCACAATGTCAGTCAGAGAAATGTGGATCTTTATGTAGATGTGACAGAAGATGGAGTTATGACCATGTTGATGTTTACAACGAAGGGTCCATGATAAGGTAGCACTTTTTCTTCTTACTGTATTTTCAGCTTTGAAGGAAAACCCCTAATTGTCAGAATGGCTTGTTATGCTTGCTCTAAAGGTGGTGAATGACAGTATTTCTGGCATTAAAAGAAGACTGCATTCATTCAGTTCAAGCCCATCATACGACATTGGCTCAAATGATCCTTGAAGCACATTCCCCCTGGCTTTAAAGTTCTTTACTTTAAACATGGAGACTAATCTTTTTTGTTTCCTAAGGAAGTCTTTCTTTGGAAGGATCAGACTCAGCAGCGATTTATTATGGTCTATAAAAGATTTTTAACTTCTTGAATTGGCAGATGCAAATAGATAGGTGTTGGTATGAATAATGTATTTCGATAATCATGATCTATCGAAACCAGGAGAAAATGCAATTGTCAGCTTAGCTTTGCATTTGTCATTGCATGATTACATTATCATATCTTAATGCTTGCTTATTCGTAAATTCTTGAGACATTACCAGAGAAACATAGGAGAATTTACCAAAAGATCACAAAGAACTTAGCTTTGCATTTGTCATTGCATGATTACATTATCATATCTTAATGCTTGCTTATTCGTTACCAGAGAAACATAGGAGAATTTACCAAAAGATCGCAAAGAACTTAGCTTTGCATTTGTCATTTCATGATTACATTATCATATCTTAGTGCTTGCTTATTCATAAATTCTTGAGACATTACCAGAGAAACATAGGAGAATTTACCAAAAGATCACAAAGAACTCATGGTCTTCTTTCTAATTAGTTATTGAATGTATTTTATATTATATATGGCACTGGTTATTAATATAATAACCTCCGGTTTTTTGGTTTTAAGACTTGACGAGACCTTTTGGATTACTGTTTCTGGATTACTGATTCAATCAGAGGCCCGGGGGTGATCTCGAGTGAACATGAAAACCTTCACCTCTTTTTCGTTTCGGTGGCACTGCACCAAAAGTTGATGAAAGTGCGATTTGCGAAAATGCGATTTTCTACTTTTAAAATAATAGATTTCACGCCTTTCAATGCAACCAAGCAAGTCACGATAAACAAAACCGCTTTGCTCTGATTGTATGCGCTCATAGCACAGGCAGCCCACTTCAAATATATGATTTTTTAAAGTGTAGTTATTTTAGTTTTTTAAATTGTGAATGCAACGCGACTTTATTAATGGGTTTTTGCAGTTTTTTTTTTAAATTGTGAACGCAATGCAATACACGCTTACGTTAAAGATAGCGTTGAGGAACTTTTTACCAAGATACATTGCGTTCCAATTAAGAATTTTTAACAAATCTATATAGGAATTGAACAACGCAATGCATTTTGGTAAAAAGTTCCTCAGGGCCATCTTTAGCGTAATCGTATATTAAAAAAGAACCCATTAATAAGTTGCGTTCACAATTAAAAAAAACTACACTATAAAAAATTATGTATTTGAAGTGGGCTTCCTTTGCTCATAGGTGTGAAATCCAATTCCGTTCAATCGCAAATGGCATTGCTTTGTGCTGGACTTGAATATGTTGTTTTACAAAATCTGCTCCTGCTTGGCACTGCTAGCCTCAGCATCAGATATTTGAGAAATCCAAGTAATCGG
Organism: Phacellophora camtschatica; assembly: GCA_036873815.1. NCBI lineage: Eukaryota > Metazoa > Cnidaria > Scyphozoa > Semaeostomeae > Ulmaridae > Phacellophora > Phacellophora camtschatica. The sequence goes on from JAYJMH010016031.1 coordinate 19,217, forward strand.
AGGAGTGCATGATTGGAGATTCCCTGTCACCAAACTTCCTAATCAAAATTAAACCCTATTTAATTAAATCTGTTAGGCATGGGCTTGCCACAGGCTAAGATGGTGAACCTAGAAATCTAATATTTGAAATGCGATAGCCTGCGTGCCTGAATTCAGGTCAGAACGCCAAAACATGGTTTTTACGGACCACCGTTCCTGAGGCATTTTCTCAGTTGCGATTTCAATTTATTATTAATGACATGCTACACATATACTTAAAAGCGTAGTCACTAAACTAAACTAAACAGCAGCAGCATTAAAGGTAAAATACAATTAAATTGAATACAATTTATTTAAAATCATTAATAGCCTGCGCACAGACTTTACTTTGTGTGCGGAGGACGGAAGGGAGGGTTCTGTCTCTTCGCTTTAAAACGATGAAATGGAAGGACGGAGAGTACATTTGAAATCCCTTCTCGCTTACTGCAAATACTGATGCATCTCTAACCGTTTCCTTCGAGAACGCACATTTCTGCATCTGTCTTTGCTTCGTACCCAAACTAAAACGATCTACAACGGTTTCCAAAACGACATGCCGAGATGCTTGTCAAAGATTGAAAGCGCTGTTGACCTGGTGTGCAACGGTGGAAATGGAGTTTTATGCCAATGTTTTCCTCGTTGCTATCTGTTGAAAACAACAAATAGCAACTCCAAGCGCTTGCGAGCTTATTAGCCGCAAAGGTCCCCACTTTTGCAAAGCTGCTATGGGTGGAGCTTTAGTTCTGATAATGTTGGCTTGACGTTGATGCAAAAGGCTTCATCTTAAAATTTTGTACCTTGTTTGCCAAAATCTACTAAATAGTTTCTGAGCTATACCCAAGGAAAGCCAACTCAAAGCCACAATGTAACATTTTCAGCAGATTGCATCAGCAGAAATCCTCTATTTTTGCTTAATTGAGTGTAACTTGGTGTTTACTGGGTTGATTTTGGCATAAAAATTTATCAAACTATGAATTGAAGAATCTCATAAAAAATTCAAGCAAAAAAAAAGCCAGGGTGCACTCCATGTACTTAGGCCCGAAGATCGTCGGCGTGGAAAAGAAATTTCCTTGGCGTACTGGCCCAAACATTTGGTGAAAAAATTCAAATTAAAACAGATCAATTGTTTTTCTGGCGTAAGAAAATTCTTATTGGCGTGGCCTTCGGCGTGGAGTTGACATGGAATGCACCCTGGAAAAAATTGGTTTATCTGGTGCTTTCAAATAAATAAAAGGGACCAGAAAAATTACCTCATTGGCAAAATGTTAAGAAAATTGGTTTTAGGGTTACCGGATATAGGAGACGTCAGCAATAAAAGCATATTTAAAAAAATTATCTTTAACATCCTGTCATTAGATTGTCAATAGCATCTTGCGCCTTTTTGGCTCTTTGTTTCCGCAATATAATACCGACGAGTAGAATTACCAACACGATACCAAACATTCCAATAAACACGGATGCAATGATTTTCCATGGTATACTTTTCCTGTAAAAGAGACGAAATCCAAAATTAATTGACATAATTAAAACGTGGTTTGCACCGAATTCGGAATGGGGCAGCTGCTCCCCCTTGCCGTTAAGATTATAGCTATAATTTTTTCTTTTTCCCATCGTCTTTCCCTTATTTTCAGGGAAATCATCTGCCTTCTTTGCCATGAACTGCTTGCGGCATGTCTGGCTTGAAGCTCATTATCTTTTTTGGCTTTTAACATGGCGACCCCGCCATCTTTTGAAGCTGTAACTAAATGTATTTTCCAAACCCCGTTCTTGACGACTACAGATGAACCCGGCTATCTTGAACTCTTAAGGGGAATGATAATTTGTAGGAGATGAGAAAAGGAGATAGCGAGTTTTCGAATAACCGATGCTAAATCAACATTGGAAGCTCTCGAGGGGATACGCTTTTGAATCATGCTATGTCTAACTATCAGGGGGAATTAAAATTTGTTCAAAATAAGAGCGAGTTTTTGAGATAACTGATGCTAAATTAACACAGAAAATTCTCAAAGGATATACCCTGCCATCTCTCGAGGGGATTATAATTTGCTCGAAAGAACGAGTTTTTGGGATAATCAATACTAAATC
>JAYJMH010016041.1:0-13761 GCA_036873815.1 Phacellophora camtschatica
GATAATGCCAAGTTTCCGATTAAGATAGATTCTGGCCGAATCCTCAGCGACCTTGTGAATGCTATTGTAATTATGATAAACAAATTGAAGACAATTGCTGATACGTTCATAAGTAGGTTAGATGCGAGAGCGACTCCCTTTGCGGTTGTACTCCAGTTTTCGCTGACAAGGAAATGAGTATTATTTGCTGCAGACATTTTATAACATTTCAAAACTGTCGAAAAAGATTTGTCCAGGATTGTAGAAACGTGTTTTAATACTGATAAATTGAAAACCGTCCAGCAAGGACTGGAAACCGAAAAATCTTCTGACAACAGTTTCGCAGGGGGACCATGGCCCTTTCTTTCAATCCTCGGGCAACGACACCCATGAGGAAAGTTTATTTGAAAAGAGGATTATAAATCAGAAAACCTTTGGTTGAACTTTTGCAGCGATTATTCGCCCACTATGCCTGTCATTCACACGTTCATTTGTTCAGATTTGAAAAAAAAAATTTCTTCAACGTTGAGGATAACAGCTGTTGTTAGAGCGTGAGCTTTGGGACTCTCTACTAAAGTGTATTTCAAACAAATTCAATTGAAAATGTCAAACTAACCTTAAAACTTTGTCTATTTTCATTGTTATTAACCTACCTTTGCGAATCTCTCTATCTTTACACCTTCGACTTCGAGTGCACTTCATGCTTTAGGAAAATCAAAAATTTTATTTCATTTGCGTTTCGATTTCTTTCATTTCGCCTGTTTTAGATTCCGTCTTTTGACATGGAAACAAGAGGGAAGAGGAGTGTGACCAAAATCAAAGCACGAAATAGTGGGAATAAAATAAAAAAATTACTTTTCCTAAAGCTCGTGCAATAAACGTGTAACGGTTGAGAGAAACTCAAAATTAGGCCAATAACAAGGAAAGACGACAACAAGTTTGAGGTTAGATTGAGTTAATTTTCAATTGCACAAAGTTGCGAGCCCTACACATACCGTAATAATTCGATTAAGCCCATCGGGGGGGGGGGCGTATTCAAAACTCGACCTTTGATAGGGGGGCTTATTCGAGATGGGATGATTATTCAAAAGTCAGCTTCCCTGAGAGAATTATCTTAAAAAAAGTTATCTTATATGAAACTCAACATAGGTATGGTAGTAGTACAAAAAGAGAATTCTCAAAAATTTGTAGTCAATGTGTTGTCTTTCTTATTGGATCTGACAGAATATCAGAGGGGAGCATATCCGAGAGGGGGGTAGATCATGCATTGAGAGATGAAGTACAATCAAACTTTTACAGCCTTTTAAAGACCAAACGATCCAAAATTTTCGCTAACATTTCACCCAACATTTGTTGGCTCTTGTTGGAAGATAATAAAGAGGTGGCCACTGGCCAAACGAGCCAACATATTCGCCAACATTTCACCCAACACTTGATAACTTTTGCACTTGAGATCTGGGGCCTTGTTTAACCGTGCGGCAAAGCGGCCAACATCAAAGAACTAATCCGCGATAATCCGCGAACAATGATAATTTAAATGTAGAGCCCAACATTTTTGAATCATTTCAAACTTTGCCCAACATCTCGCCAACAAATGTTGGGTGGCCCAAAAAGTGCTAACAAATGGCCACGGCTTAACGGTCGAGAGGGGGACGTCTTTCATCCTTCGGAGAGGACGTTAAACCGGCGGTCCCCTGCCCGGATGGGGCATGTTCACCCGTGTTCCCTGTTGGAAACAAGTCATCTCGAGATTTTCGCAGGCCGGGACGTTAAATACGATCACTCACTCAGAGAGCACTGTTGTTGTGGGCACTGGATTTGTTATGAACAAGCAAAGCAAGCACGAGTCGCCTGCAAAATAGTTGATGTCATCTCGGTGTTTTGCTGAAAACGTTCGGAGTTAATGGTTCTGGCGCAAAACTCGAAAGACAAGACCATTCCATCTATGAAAGGATGTCGCATCTCTAATCAATAAGTATGTTCCTTCCTACTATAGCGGCAAAGTGTGACTTCATAAAATAATTTTTCCTAAATTTCTAACTTTGCAATAAAGCGACTTTACATGTGGAAATACAGTTAAATATATTGAACATTGGCTGAAATATGACCAACTGAATACGTGAATGTCATTTTATGGAATCATTGCATTTTTGGCTTGGTTTATACATTTTGGAACTGAACTGAAAATACAGTCTCATGCATTTTTTGATACATCTTCTTATAAGTCTAAGATACACATCGATATATCTTCTTTCAAAAATCAAATCTTTAAGCAAAGAGACATGAAGATGAATAATCAGAAGGTTAATAAGATCGCTGACGGGCTAAAATTTGAGTACATGTTTACGACTTTTTGAAAGTATCCCAAACTTACGAGCAATTATGAAGAGGTAAAAAAGGTGAATAAAACTAAATAGCTACTTTGTTCATAGGCTTGACAAAATTTTGAATTAGAACCATCAGTAAAAGGTGACCATGATCTTTGATACATAGTGAAAAGGATCTGGATTTTGTTTCTGCTCAATCATTATCGGATGTAGATAGGTTGCTTCATGACTTGCAAGATCTTAGCTAAATTGATGGCTGTCCCAATAAAAACTGGTTTATTAAAAAAGTAGATCTACGCAGTCTTCTCGCATTGTTGGTTGGTTATCTCTTTTCTTAAATGAGAAGTGGATCCATTATAATAATCACTGCAGATCCTTGATTTTTCCTAAAAAAGCTACTACAGCAGGGAGCAGGCCTCATTGTCCAATAAACTTTGAAAAATCGCCTTTCATTCATTCTTAGGCATATCAAAACCAGGTTTTCCCTGACGGCAGCAGTTCGAATGAGGAAATGGAGGCCTCGAAACGGCCAAAGTTTTCGCCAACAAAGTGTGCGAAATATGAGCAACAAAGATAAGCCAGACCTTTTTGTTTGATTACCAATGCCAGCTGCAGCCAGAGGTGAAGAATGGATAGGTAGCGGGTCTAGAAAAGGTGCCCACGACTATCGATGGGGGATCTGGTATCCAAGCCTCTAAAAATGATTTGAAATGTGTAGTAAGTATTTCAAAATGTGTAGCGATATTCAGTACTGGCGATATTTTGAAATGTGTAGTGAGTATTTTGAAATGTGTACTGAGTATTTTGAAATGTGTAGTGAGTATTTTGAAATGTGTAGTGACACTTGTAGGCCACCGTAGACGTCGCATAAATTAACGAAGTTAACATAATGTCGCAAATAAATTAATATACGTACCAGGGTGTTTAATGGGTATTTCTCGTCGATAAAATGTGGAAATGAAGTTTGACTATGCGGATTTGGATTTTCCGCATCGTAATTCGAACAATTCGAATAAATTATAAATTCAATGAAAGAACTCGAAGCCTTGTTTCAATATATCTCAAAAGTTGGTATTTTCAATTCCTGAATTTGCCTGATTTTGTGGTCTACTTATTATCAGTCTATGTGATGGTATAAATTAGCAATTTAATTCGCGGCTCTACTTCGCTGATTGTTTGTTTACTGAAACCAAGGCGCACAATCAGGGGCGAAAAGAGTGCTCTTTTTTTTTTAATCCCAAAGTTCATGCTCTAACAACAGCTGCTATCCTCGTCGTTGAATAAATTTTTTATTTGATTTCTGAACAAATAAACGTGCGAAAGATCGGCATAGTGGGCGAATAATCGTCGCAAAAGTTCAATCAAATGTTTTTTTTAATTTATAATCCTATTTCAAAATAAGCTTTTCTCATGGATGTCGTGGCCCGGGATGGCAGGAAGGGCCATGACTTTTTTTCTTCTTCATTTCTTTATTTAATGTTAGTCAACAAATATAGCTTTAACTAGCTAATTAACACTAACGTCTAGTACAAATATTTGATTTTACAATACAACACGTTTTACAATATAACAAAAAATGTTATATATAAAAATAAGTAAAAGGGTCAATATTTGAAAGATTATAAGCTAAAACCAAGTTTGCTAAAACAGCGCAGTGGTCTCCCCGCGAAACTGTTGTCAGACAATTTTTCGATTTCCAGTCGTTGTCGGAAGGTTTCCAATTTACCAATTTTAAAACACATTTCTACAATCCTGGACAAGACCCTTTCGACAGTTTTGAAATGCTTGTACTTTTTGGCTTCTTTGCTCCCCTTTACTCACTTACCCCAAAAATCAGAATTCACCGAGGCAACATTTTTTAACCACATTGATTTGGGGGGGGGAGGGGGAATCTCAGAAAGTATTTGCATTAAGTAGAAATTAAAGCCTCATTCACACTGGGAAATTTTTGGCACGGTTTGGATAAAGCTCTTAGAGTAAAAGCTATACAGAGCCAAGATTTTTGGTACGTGCCAGATTCTATCCGTGTCATGCCAAAAACAACTTCTTTAGTGTAAATGGGGCTTAAATGTGTAGGTGTTTAGAACATGCCTCAAAAATATTTTTGAGGTGTTTTAGAAACGTAAGGTGGTACAAAATTTGACGCCACACTGGTCTTTTTAAGTTTTGCACGCCACACACGTTCATTCAAAAATCCATATAAAGGTTTGTGTCTCGGAGAAAAGTATGAGTTGTTAAGTACTTATACTAGTAGGTTGATTTCTAATGCATATTTTTTCGCATTAACTAACAAATTGTTAGTTAATTTTTAGTTGATTACATTAAGATTTTAAGATTCTAGAAAAAGTGCGTTATTGTTGAGATGATGATAACATACCACCGACAGACAGACACTACTAAGTAACTGAATATGTAAGTTTGGTAATCACAGGGGAGCTCACCTTCATTGCAGATGTAAATTCCTCTTTTTCGTCTTGGATCCAAAATCAATTTTAAAATGTAGTACATATCCTACAAATGCTTTCTTTTCCTGCCAATGCAAATTGCAGAACATATTTTTTCTGCACTCTAAAACTCCAATTAATCTATGATCAAAATGCAATTTGTGTTTTAGTGTTTTATTATATTTTTAATAAAAGTTACGGAATAGAAGGAATCCAAATTCCGCATAGTCCGCGTTTTCACTTGAAAATTTCCTAGAGAATTTTGCAAGGAAATTTGCAAGAAACCCTGACATTTTTCATTCAACCACGGGCTTTAGGAAAAGTTAAGCTTGTATTTATTCCCATTTCTGTTTTTTTTTTCATTCTACTTGTCCTACATTCCGTGGTTTGAATTCGGTCACAGTGAAACAAGAGGAAAGAAGAGTCTTATTAAATTCAAAACTTCTGAAAGGAACCAGTTTAATAAGTTGGTGTTAGTGGCCAAATCAAATCAAAAGGCGTCAAAACACTGCACAAAATACAAAAGCACAATTATACCAAAGAAGAAAAATGGCCGAAGAAGGAGAACCCGTGCCCTCCGTAGTGACAGAAGAAGAAAACGAAGGCCTACTACAACCAAACCAATACAAATATTCCGAAGACAGCAACAACATCGATGGTGATGATGCTGCCATTTTCAACTTTTACTTGCTTGTTGGTATGACCGAGGCAGTGGGAATCACATGTCTTGCTATGGTTGGCATTTGGATGAATCATTACCGTGGAGGTTTTCGTTGGGATGGGTCTGGCCAAGAGTTTAATTATCACCCTATTTTTATGGTGCTTGGCCTCGTTTTTATTTATGGAAATGGTAAATAACTAAAAATGTCAATAAATATAATATATGAATTATAATGAAGCTATAAATATAAATTTAGGGCCTAATATTAATAATGTAATGTAAGTTCGACACAAGGTCTCGATCGGAATGACAGTCACCTGATCGTCAGATCACACAGCTCATTCAAAACTACAAGGTCTGTGTGTGTCACTTCATTTGCATTGAATGACTTTTCCCCAATTAATTGAGGACAGAATTTGACAAATCAGCCATGCAGCGAAAACAGGGGAAAACCACACTTATTTTAAAACCATTGCAATGAACATGCCAGAAAACATCATGTGGAAATGGAGTCATTCATAATATATGAGACAGTATTTTTAATATGAATCATGTTTTTTGGTAGCCACTTGTATGGAAATTCAAACAAAATGATATGGCCCTAGAACTTCTAGCACTAAGTAAAGTTACTTATCAAGGTATTTCCAATTAAAAAAATGTGTGTATATATATGAAGATAATTTGTTTAGCAAGATCTATATATACTATACATTACACAGTGGTATATTCAATTAAGATTATAATATATTCAACTTGGGGCACCACAAAAAGGTTGGGACTAGAACATGGGCTAAAAGTTCTGCGTCTTTATATGATGAAAGAACCCATGCAAAAGTTGTTGCAAGCTGAAATAATCATAAAATTTGATAAATGACTACAGAGAATAAACAAGAAAATTTAATCATTACCCCACACATTTTTTTCAAATTTCTTTGGAACACCAAACTAAATTTGTCAAATTAAATTAAAGCATACATGCCTCTATCTGGGGTGTGGCTGTATACAATCTAGAGGAAGCTAAGCACATACTTCATTGCATGTTACTCAATGATCTAGAACAAGCATATGAGAAACTCATATGATTTATGTTCTTCTCTCAGGCGCTCTCGTCTACCGTGTTTTGAGGAAAACTGAAAAACTAAATGCGAAGATTGTTCACATGGTTTTGCAAATAGCTGCATTTGTATTTGCTGTCTGTGGACTGGTCACAGTTTTTGATTTTCACAATACGCAAAAGATCCCTAATCTGTATTCTCTTCATAGTTGGGTTGGCATGTCAGCAGTTATCCTGTTTTGCTGCCAGGTAATTCTTATTTTTCTTTCAGGCCTAAGGAAGAAAATAATGACTTAAAAATTTATTTTGAAATATTGACTAACAACAAAATAAAGAATGTTTGAAACCTCAAAAATGCTTCATATTTACATTATATTTACTAATTTTCCATAAACACGAGAAACACACAGGTGCCATAAAATCTAAGGAAATTTGGATGACAAGAAATAAAGGGCATTTTCTTCAATGCACCCACACAAGGATAAGTAGAAAATGTTTATGTTTATGCTTATTTGATTATTAAATTGCTGCACAGTGACTTATACACAATTTCACCCAGGATTAAAGTCTCTGTTGCAACCAGTATTTAGATCAAAGATCAAAGTCAATTTGAGTCAATCTTATATTTTTTATATTTTAGTGGCTGATGGGATTTCTTGCATTTCTACTTCCAAAATTTTCTGACATTTACAGAGCTAAATACTTAGCTGTGCATCAGTTTTTTGGAATTGCAATATTTGTTCTAGCAATCGGAAGCTGCTTGCTTGGTAGCACAGAGAAACTATTATTTAGTGTGTGAGTTATTATTGTGGATTTAAGATTGCATCATTCAGAGTGACAGGAGAATTATGTAACATGAAAGATTCAGGTCTGACTTGACAATGCATTTTGTAATGTAAAAGAATATATTTTGCATCTGTCAAACTAAATGAACAGAGACAGTATTATTTATTGCTGTGATTTCCCTGCCTCTGTCTCAAGAGCATTGTGCAGCGTTCAGAGCTGAATCTTTTATTTTCCGAAATTACCTCTTGTTGCTATAGGCTTATAATTATCAGCAAAATAGAGTGAAATAGAGTGAAACAAAATATGAATGAATGCAGAAAAAATAGGAAATTAGAATGACTTCAATGTTTTTTATACAAAGAAAAGTCATTTATCTACAACATTGAAAAACTAGACAATTATAGGGGCAAAATTATTTCAACATTTTGCTGATTATTACTTTTTGTGATTCGAATAAATGAAAAATTGCATGTTTCTTTATGGGTTTGAATGGGTATAAGAACAATCATCACATATCATTTATCTACAATGTCGAAAAACTAGACAAAATTATTTCAACATAAGGGGGCAAAATTAGCATCTTCTCAAAAGACAATCTTTAACTGCCAGATTAAATTTGAGAACCTCTGAGAGCACAAGTCTTTCTGTATATGTACAAACAGTATGGCTGAGCCACATTTGCAGAGAATGTATGATAATTTTTGCAGAGAGTATGTTTAGCAGCTTCAAAGTGATTAATAATGAATTTTACTTTCATTTTTTATTTAGGCCTAAATATAGTAAATTTGTTGCTGAAGGACTTCTTGTCAATTGTTTTGGAATTCTGTTGATCGTGTTTGGAGGACTTGTCATTTTCCTTGCCACAAAAAACTCATACAGAAGACAGGCAGACAACGCACCAACATACATGCAAATAAAGTAGTGGAACCAACATGAGACCTTGGCTGTGTTGGACAGCGGCTGTGGTGGACAGCGAGTATTTCTTTTTTGAATAATTTTATTTCAAAGACACTAATTATAGGTAATGGCTAGTTACAGGTAATGGCTATAGTTACAGGTAATGACTAGTTATAGGCTAATCATAATTAAAACATTACACAGATTTCTTCCTTGGAAAGTAAAACTGCTATTAAATTTGTATATGTTCTCCCTCTGCTATGGTTAACTTATCACTTTATTTGTACAGAAGTTCTAAGTGATTTCAGGGAGTATTTAGCTGAATACATTTTTAAGGTTTAGTGGTTAATTATGGACACTATTTAATATTTTTTTTTTTGGGAACTGTTGTACGAGGTTGGGTTTGTCCAAATTTATTTTAATCCAAATCTCTTAAAAAATATTTTGACATCTTTATACAGTTAGATTTGTCATTTTTGTCAATTTAATTCTGATAATTTATTAGTTATAATAACGTAAAATAGTGATGGGTACTTCGCTAAATTTACTAAGAATACACAGAGTAGTAGGTAAGTTTATATTTATTTTTGGGAACTGTTGTAAGAGGTTTAATCCCAATCTCTTAAAAATTATTTTGACATCTTTAGCCAGTTAGATTTGTCATTTTTGTCAATTTGATTCTGATATTTTATTAGTTATACTAACGTAAAATATAATATATAAGTAGTCTAAGTAAGTTTCGTTTGATTCCCAGAACTTTAAAGTTACATGGCGGATATAAAAGTGGTTCAAACCAATGCTACTTTTTTAGAGATGTTGAAATTGAAGATGGATTCCTTTATTCAAATAGAGAGACAATTGCAGGGCCTCTTTTAACACCCCCCAGCCCCATTCACATTCCTTTGTTTTCGACAATAAGCTACTGTCCCTTTCTCATCAGAGCAATAGCTTGCCCCCCACTCAGAGTCCCTTAAAAAGGCCCTGGCCAATAGCCCCCCTTTGTCATTCTCGTAGCTATTTAAAGATTATTCCTCTTGTATCTGTTATGTAACTTTAAATTTGGCTTCCTCTGTTTTATTGTTATTAGTGTTTCACAAAACTTCGGAAGGACGGGAAAAACAAACTTACGGCATATTGTTTTGTTGTTTTCTGGACTTCGGCAAAAAGACGGGTCTTCTTAAATAATGAGTAATAACCGATGCTCAAGTTCCTTGAAACAGCACTGTTTTGAGGACAAAGGTGGCATAAAACAAATACAAAAAAGACCTGTAAAAAATGGTATTGGTATCCACTGTTAGGAGAACTAATTCCATTACAAAACTCCCACCCTCTTCTATTTTGCAAAATAGTTTATGTCGGCCTGAATTAGCTATGATCGATATTTAAAAAAATTTAAATTTGATATTATTTTTGCGTTTATTAGACAACCATTGAGATTGAGGGTTGATATTTTATGAAAGAATAAGCAAACATTTATTCTTGGTATTTTAAATCGTACTATTAGGATACTTTCCATTCCGGTTATAGTCACTCCGCTCAAAATCGAATTACTGATTATAGTGGCCATAATATGTATCCCAAATGAACAAAACTGTCGTATTAACATCTGCTTACGGTGACACTCTGCTTACAGTTTGCAGTCAACATCTTTGCAGCAAGAGAGAATATTGTAAAACAATTACATTGGAATGAATAGATTTCACACCGCTGCCTGCACATAATCGAATTAAAATTAACGCGAGGAGGAAATCTGTTTTTTACTTCTCTTGGTTTGCATCGTTGCGTAGATCGGTGTGAAATTTATTCTTCAAGGTGGCGTAATGCATTGTCATGTTAAGTAACATTCGTTGTGACTATATCTGGAGTCGATTGTATATTGTATATTGTAATTTGTAATTAACTATTTCTTTCTTCAAGGAATTTGCCAGATAAAGATTGGCTTTTGTTTTTATTGTAACAATGTAGCAATTATGTTGGATGTGCAACTTCTTTTTCAGGAATATCCGCAAAGGAAATACTCTTGATTTTTGTGTATAATTTTTAATGTTGCCGTTTGAAACATTTTGCCTTAAAATAAACGATGGGTACATGGCTCGAAAGCTCAAATCTTGAATCTCAGTTATTTTCAATGATCCTAATCAACGCTTTTATGAATTTGATTGGCTAAAAAACAACAGTAACATTTTGCATCAACATTCCATTGACTTCAAGGAGATTCAAAAAGAAAAAATGCCACACCCTAATCAGCCAATGAGCTCGAATGATTATAAAGTACCATATCATAAAGACTTCCGCGGGCTATCCCCGGATATATGACATATATTACTCGTTCTTTAAATGCACATTTCAAGAAACTTTTAACAACGAAATGTTATTTGTCATATATCTGGGATACCCCGCGGACGTTGAGTCGCGTGTTTACCGTAGACGATGTTCTAGTGTTTACCGTAGTATCAGAGGTATAAAATTATTACATGGATCACTGTCTCCCTGCGTTCTTTGACAAATTTTACGTCACTTCCGGTCAATAGGAGGGGCCCATAATTCAACATACTCAAAACCTGGACTGAAGATGTCTGTATTAAATCTCTTTTCTCCCCAGGAATTACTTTGTAACAAGATTTGTTCATAGCCTCTTTTCCACAAATGATCACGTGATCTTTCTATTGTTCTAAATCATCGTCAATCACGTCTTTGTGTAATTGTGATATATTGTAAGTTTCTTATTTTATTAAGAATCTAGTTTTAGCCAAATTATGATACAGCTGATTCTTATCATATGGAGCTTCATGACTAGTCTCTTCTCAAAACCTTTCGCACAATAACTCCGTGTGCCAATCACACATCAATCAATTATTTCGGCTTAGAATTTTGCTGCGTTCGACAGCTGAGGCTTTTTTGCGGATAACAGCTAGATCTTTTTTCTTATGAATAACGGCCAAGATCTCTCTTTGTGTGCGAACAGCGTTCTTTTCAAACGAAAACAGCATTTTAGCTTTTAGCTACCCAAATCGGAGGCAATTGCTCATGGGGTAATTTTTTTTGCCAGCGCAATTAAACATCAAATTTTTGGCAGATTTCAGCTGATGTTCATCCAATAATACCCCATACATTGAATTCTATTCATTCCCTTTGAATTCTCACTCAAAAAATGATCCTCGTTTCGATGCACGCCATGAAGTTTGAGTCTTGGGTCACTCAAGACCAGTTTTTTGGCCAAAGCATTATGGGTCCCCATTGACCCGAGTGGCGTTAAATCTGTCGAAGAACGCAGGGAAACAAGGGAACGTGGCTTACTGATATCCCTGGGAACGAGGTTCTTGATTTTTGGGATTTCTGCACGAGTTGCAATTTTCATTAATTTAATTGAATAATTATCGTTCACACCGAACGAGCGTGGTAAAGAATTTTATTCATTGTCGCTTAATTCCGATGTAATATTAATAATATGTTGTATCAAGATGCTTAACTATGCTAGATGTAATAAAGGACCAAATTTACAATGCTTAGCAAGTAAGGAAATCTCTCTTGTTGTCAGTTTTCATACCTTGTATCATGCAATTGGCGTGGGGTCCCAGCAATAATGCTTGTCCATGTTCATGTCATCCATCCTTTTCATGTCGTCTTGTGTAATCGCAAAATCAAAGATGTCATAGTTCTCGATGATGTGCTTGGGATTTGTTGACTTTGGTATCACGCCTTGGAAAAATAATTGTTTGCGTTTACACCACTTCTGTTTTTGTTTACATATTGAGTAAAAACAACAAGTTTGTTTGCTGGTGTAACAGTTGGCGGGAAACTTTCAAATAGATGGAAACCGAAGCGATTTATGCCCCGTTTCCAATCGAAAACGCAAACAACTACGATGAAAAAACTGAGGTGTTTCCGTTGGAAATAAAGACGCCAATGATAAAAACTCCTTTTTAAAAACCCTTACTCTAAAACAACATCGGAAAATATTCTGCTTTTAATGCGTTTTTCGGCCTTTTAACATGAACGGAGAAACGAAGATTTTTCTTCTAAAGAAAAACGGAGAAATGACAACGGTTGTTGTTGTTTACTATTGTTACTATTGTTATTATTGTTGTTGATGACTATTATTGATATTATTGATTACTACGGTAATTTATTTATTGTTACATCCTTTACCCGGATATACCGGGTGTCCCAAAAAAATGTAACAACTTTGATCAAGGCTAGCGGGTGCGAGTTTCACTCAAATTTATTCCAATCACTTTTTCAAATAGCTTTTGGTAGCCAACTTAAAAATTGATACCTAGTTTGTCAATATTTGGGCATTGAAAGTAGATATATTAATTATGAAAGTTCAAATTTGCCTCGTACCCCAAACCAGAGGTCTAGATTTTGATCTAAACTGCGTTTTTGGATCTCCAAAATCATATCCTTTTACGAATTGAATTTAATGGAGCTTGGAAACACACTCGAAAGAAATCCAAAAACTGAAATTAAACGCTTATTTATGGATGCAGCCACTGTGAAGAGCTTTCTCTTTTTTCCAGAATTTTTACCAAAAATCTACCAAAATGAAACAGCAATTTAAGATTTGCAAGATTCTTTTTCGAATCATCGTTCAGAAATATTTTCAAAAACAAATTATGTTGCCTGGAACACCGCCGGGACTCAGAAAATCCTACAACACAACCCTTTAAGATCATAGGCCACATCAGTTGGAAGCAAATTTGAACTTTAAATGTTACTATCTCAATTCTCAAATGATTAATATCAACAAACTTAGATTTTTATTTTTAAGTTAACTATAGAGGATTACGTAAAAATAATTTTTAACGGATTTGAGCGATATTCTTAGCACTAGTCCAAATCAATTTTACTATTTATTCATCAACTGTAATACCTTTCCGGGAGCAAGGCAAGATGCTATATTTGATTTAAATCACTTATTTTTAATTTTCATCATTGTTGAAAGGCTATCGTAAAATATTAAATAAAGAACTAAAACTGACGGACAAAAGCAATTTCTTACATTACCTTCTTTTCTTCCATAAATGACACTGACCCTCAAACTGTTGATATTCAGCAGCAAATTAATTATGTTGAAGAAAAAAACAGAAGTTCATTGGGGCGGTTTATATGTTAATTTAAAACAATAGAATATTACCGACGCCATGTTGCAAGCCCCATTTAAGAAGAATCTGTGAACACGACTTTCGATATTTTGCTCCAATTTTATGAACCTCTGGGTCATTGGTAAGCTGCAGAAGGAAAGTTATCAGATTTGAATCATTGTGTTCGTAAACATTGGTTTTTTTTTCACGGGCTTTAGGAAAAGTAACGTTTATATTTATTACCACTTCGATTTTTTCTTTTCCACCTGTCCTATACTATGTGTTTTAATTTTTGTCACAGGCTATCCTTTTTTCTCCTGTTTCCCTGTGACAAAAATAAAAACACGGAATGTAAGACAGGTAGAATGAAAAAATTCTAAATGGGAATAAATACAAACATTACCTTTCCTTCAGCCCGTGGTTTGATGTACAATGTTACGCTATTCACACTGATACATCATTTAAAAGGGTTACAGATCAAGGTGGGGGGGGGGGGGGGGGGGAGAAAAAAAAAATGTTACCCTTAATT
>JAYJMH010016052.1:0-21314 GCA_036873815.1 Phacellophora camtschatica
GTTCGGACATGTTGTACGTTTACCAAAATGCAGCTATGTAAACATCGCCTACAAACAGGATTTTGATGGTAAACGGCCGAAAGGAAGACCACCTAAACGTTGGTCCGACCAATTTAGATTAGACACCGGTTTACCCTTGTTAACTGCTGAAAAAACCTGCCAAGATAGAGAGAAATGGAGGAAATGTATCATGAAGAATGTGGCAAAGCTCTCTGGAGTATGCAACTAAGTAAGTAAGTACATAGAAGACACTTTTCAAAGCCACGTTTCTGGGTAATCCCACACTGACGGTCATTGTTGCAGATGGACCACCCGAGTTTGCAGATGTCACTGATAAAGCACCGATAGATGCTCTGTTTACTCATAATAAGATGACAAATGACTGTAGTAAACGCACGTTGGAGATCATGGAGGACTGCCAGATGTTGGCACCCAACACACTGTTTCAGAAAAAAGAGAGCTAAGCTGTGAACCTGCATGTCCTCCTGACACGTAGGAAGTGTAGAAAATACGTCATCAATTGTGAGGCATACAGTTCCTCCAGTACACTTTGATCGGACCACAGAGTAGTAGTTGCTACGGTAAGGTTGAGTCTTAGGGCACCAAAGCAGGAGGAAGTGAAGAAGACCAAGTATGTATGGAGTCAGGTGATGGCAGACCCCTAGGTACAGGAGCACTATGCAATAGAGATCAGGACTAGATTTCGCATACTACAGGAAGAAGAAGAGGAGGAGAAGGATGAGGAGTCACTGTGCTCCTATCAGCAATTTGTTGAAGCCAATTGAGGCAAGCAGCTGAGAATCCCTGAAGTTCGAAGGAAGGAACAGCCCTTAGACTCCAGGGTCACTCAGGCAAGAGAGGAGATGAGGGCAGGCAGCATAAATTGACTTTGTCACTGGCTTTGACTTTGACACTGGAGCAAGAAGAGTTAACCCATAAGATCAACGAGGTTGTGGAAGCACATACGGATCAGAAGTATGGACATGGCTGGATGCTTATCAACACGAGATTGATGGAGAAAATTTAAAATAGCCTATATATGCCTGGTACTATGAGTTCAGCCCAGCTTGCTTGTTGCTAAGACGTACAACAAAATGGTACTCAATCGTCTTAGGACTGTCCTAGATCTTCTGCTAAGGACGTTTAAAAATTGATTTTCCGCGAAGCGCACAATGGCTAAAATGATAATAGCACTGAGGAGGATTATGGAAGGAGGCAAGGAACGGAATCTGTCTGTTTGTGATAGTCTTTATTGACTCCAAAAAGCATTTGATACCATACATCGAGGAAAGCTGATTGATATACGTCAGGTATATGATGTATATCAATACGTACAAAAAAGGTTGTTCCTGTTTAATTTAATAATTTTGCAACATAGTGGCATCTCATTTATGGGAATTCTCACGGTTTTTCTTTCCATAATAAATCGGGAAACCACTCAACATTTATTTGGGACACCTGGTATATGTATTCGTTATATGATTACTATATACGTACACATGTATAAGTTGCTATGATGGTTTATTAAAGTTTTATGAACAACATCTCATAAAGTGTGGAAACTGTTGAAATTTGTTTTATAGAAACTGAACGCTGTTCCAACTTTACAAGTTTATAAAAATGGAATTCTGATAGCAAATCACATAAAAATGGGCGATAAATTTGATGAAGATTTTTATGCTGCAGATGTTGAAAATTTTCTCATTGAGTGAGTATTATTGCAGTATTTCTTTATCTATACCGCATTCTTTATAGGTATCCTTTATGAGTGGTATATTTGTATATCAATATGTAGATATATAAATCAAATTGTAATATTTAATTTATTCAAAATTCAACTTTAGTATAATGAATTATTAAAAGCACAACGTTTTGAACTTTGTTCTTCTTCAGGATTATATAAATATGTAGATATATATTCTACTAAAAATACAATTCATAGAGATTCATAGAGATTCATAGAGATTCATAGAGATTCATAGAGATTCATAGTTATATATAATATACGGATGTAGATGTAGATGTACCTGGCGAGGGAAAAATGAAAATTTATTCCAAATAGCGAATGTTCGAGATAACAGGCAGTCGAGATAGCGGATGTGAACTGTAATTATTGTTTTTTTTTAAATAAAATTAATCATTTAATCATTGAGAAGATATTGACTTCTAAGATAAAAAATGATAACGAGCATATCATATCATTTATTTGTTACAGGGATACATTTTCTGTCATATTTCTAGAAGATTACTTGTTGATAATGAGAATAATTTAGGTTTTTGCTTCCAAAATAATGAATTGGATAGTTTTTTTCAAATACGTAGCCAGGTAAAACAGATTTTCACTGGATTTTTAACTATACAAAAAATGTAGTAAAAAGTAAAGCCGTTTGGCCAACTCCTCTACAAATGTAGATCGATGTCGAGCGTGTATAGTACAGTATAGTTAAATTTGATCTTGATCAAAACTATCGAGAGTTGGGGATTAAATGTTTATTGCTCAGAGGTGTTGTCGAATAAAGTTTTGTCGTTTCGTGTCGAATAATGTTTATCGATTTCGAGCGTAGCGTTCTTGATCGATGTTTTTCATGTTAACACAGAACAAGTTTTTGTTCTTCTCTTGACACTGAGCACGAAGAAAGAAATCTGAACCGAACAAGCACCCAGAACATTTTCCAAGATGGATAAAAAGGTCGAAAAGAAAGTTTGTGTGTGGAAAGATTTCGACTTTGAAATACCTGATGAAGGTTCGGATTCAAACCAGGAAGAAAAATAATCTATATCAACTGAATGTTAGTTTCGTTTTGGCGCCAAATCGTTTTCAAGACGCGTTTGGGAAGAATAAAATTGAAAGACAATAGATCGAAATCGAGACTCTCAAAAAGACAATACATCGAAACTGAGACTCTCAAGAAGTGCAGAAAGTCCAGTGAAAAATCGAGCAAAAAGATCAGTCGTTTGGCCGCCCCTTTTATATGCCGCTAGACTTGGCCATACACCGCTAGACTTTTGGCTGAAATGTGAAATGTATAGTAAAAAACCCAGCGAAAAACCTACTCGAAAATTCTAAGAATTTAGTAATAATGTTTTTAAAAATAACCCTGATTTTGATGTGTCTGATTTCGTTGAAATTACATTTTAAAAACTATTGTTCTTATTTAAGGCAAGATGCATTACCCAGACAAGAATTTAATGTTGAAAATCCTATTGTTATGCATGTGGATAATTATGACTTTTCAGATAGTGACTTTGAATTAGACTAAAATGAATAAACGAGGTAATGTATTTAAATAGTATTTATGTATATATAGATGATTAATTAATAGGAGATAAATGTATGATATAAAATATTTGTCACTCTCTTTGTGATGATAATTTTTATTCTTACGAAATAAATCTTTTATTTTTTATCTTTTCTGAGTTTGGTTTCATGCTAGTAATGGTCGCTTTGACACATTTTGCTGCTGCGCAAATTTAATTGCAAATATATGCAAATATATGCAAAAGATTCATACTTTTTGACGACATTTCTTTGACGATCTAAGATTATTTATGTTATTAATTTGTTTACCCCCGGGATGGGAAATATTATTCATCAATTAATAACTTGAAACATTATTTTTTCGGGTGGTAAATAAAAGTCTAAAAAACTTATATTTTATGGTGCCTGGTAAAATAAAAGTCTATAAACCATGCCGGTTAGGAATTTCCATTCATTTCTGTCGTTTGCGATGTCTTTTAATTTGTTTAATTCTTCTATTTTCTTAGATTATATAGTATAATATACTCGTTTTACTGACTGAAGAGACAGACTTGGAGCAAGTCTACTATGTTCTTAACTCCGTATTTACTGAACTAATTGCGGCCACTGATTGCGGCCAGGAGCAATCTTCTTTAAATCTCGACTCAATGCATAGCGCGTTGTGAATCGAGGTCTCCCCTGAATTTTGATGCACATGGCGACTTGAAGTAGTTTATCATGGATTTATGGGCAAGAATTTCTCCGTCCATCATTCGTAAAGTGTATCCGGGAAGTAAGATGATAAAAAAAGGAAAAAGACGGGCAGGATTTTCGGCTTGTCAGTAAGCTAAGGATCAATATTTAGATAATTTTTTAGCTCGCCACAGGGAAACAGACATGATTTTTTGCATTGTTGTTGCTGTTAGTTCTTCAGCGGCATGGTGATGGGCCGCATTCACACCACACACGCACAAGTTCAAGATAAATAAAATTGAGCGGGAATGCAAACTGTTGTGTTTCAAACAAATGCAAACTGTTGTGTTTCAAACAATAAGATGAAGCAGACCATAAACGTAATCAACTGAGGAGAATGAGGACGTCGATGAAGAATTGAGACTCAAAAAGCTTTTTAGGTAGGTTTGTTGTGATGTTTTGTGTTTGGCTGACAATTTAAATTTTATTGTTAGTCATGTTATAATAATATGTACAAAAGATATATAAGTTATTAAATATAAATACATTTATCAGCTACTTTACTTTTTTGACCGGGAAGGCAGAACACACTATTATAATCGTTGAAACGAAAAGCCAGCTGAGCTGCCCTGCTGCTGCCTGTGTGTTGCGATACATAACTTTCTAAGTTTCTTGAAATGATGAAAATTAAGATAATCTATTTGACATCATAAGGGTACAATTTTATCATTATTCTAATAAATGATAACGATGATAATCCTTTGAAATTATTTTGCATTTATTCAGTAAAAAGTAAAATAAAGGTATTTTTTAGTAGGTAGGTATCCTATATTTTTACCTTTGGAATAATTTTATTTTTGAGACGAACTGAGGGATTCTGTTCATTTATATGCTTTGCTGCAAATTCAGAATCAGTTAATGAAAATTGCATTTTATTTCAAAATTAAAACTTCTTTTCTCTGCTTTGGAAAACAAACTAGTTTTACGTCATTGAACCAGTCCATGTATATCACACTGAAATTTTGTGAAAAATTTCTCCCTAACAAATTGCATTTGTTCTCTGTAAAAAATTAGAAATTGCAGTTAACCATTTACTGGTGAGTTTCTTATAAAAAAAACATTTAAGGTGCCCAAATCTATCATCAATTTATCATTCATGGGTGTTGTATGGTTTAATGGTGTTGTATGGGTGTTTTATAGTGTTGTTGTATGGTTGTATGGTCCAAATTTAACCTGCAATGGTTTTTTTACCCTTGGCCATTGTAGGCTCCCGCCAACACCTTTTTTTTTACATTTTTAACCAATTACTTATTTATGAAATCTGTCATTGTCACAGATCCTGAAAATTGATTTCTGTGGTTGCTTTGGTTGTATGTTTAATTTGATTTTAATTTAATTTAAATTTGATTAAAAATTTTAATTGCCATTCCAATAATGTTTTAATTTATGTATAAAGTAGTATATGATATTAATATGTATTGGGTGTGGATATGATGATGATGAGGATGATGAAGGATGTTAGGTCACAAAATTCTGAAATTAATCCTAGCTGCATTCAAATTCTTAACTATCACCACATCACACAGATTTGAGGGCTGTTGTCAAGGTGAAAGAAATTATTGCTTAACTTGCATTCAACTTTTCTAATGATAGCAATTGGGAAATGTATAGACTTTGACTTTAGACATGTTTTTTAATTTCCTTATCAATTATACTGATAGGTATTGACTTGTATATGTTAGACAGTGTTGCATTGCTCCTCCCTTTTTGTAATGATTTATGCTCTTAGAACGGATTTCATGTTGATATTGCAATGTGTTATTTTTGTTTTAACAAGCAGGAAAGATTCTTAAAACAACAGATTTAGGCATGGCACCAAAAAACATGATTTATGACAGCAGGAAAGAATCGATTTTTTATATATGTAAGTGCACTTTATCATATTTAGATAAACAAAACCCTAAATTTTATTGTTTTGTTTATCTTGATTTGCTTTTGGATGCATTGAAATGCCTTAAATATCATTTCTAAAATGATACAATGTCTCTGTTAGAATGGAGATTGTGTTCAAGGAACATTTAAGGATTTTTGTCTTGCTGCAATAAAAAATAAATCATGAATTTTATCCTTGAGAACACTATTTACATGAAATATCTTTCGATTGATCAGTTTTCTTTTGGTAAATTCCTCAAATGTTTTTAATTGATAAACATAGAATATTTGTACAAGGCCTTTGACTATTACAGCCCACTGAATGGATTTTAATTACATGCTGAGATAAATTGTCTGAAGTGCAAATATAAGTAGTCACAGTTATTCATCTTTCATATCTGGAAATCCCGCAAATTGTTTGGAATTAACTTTGAGGGTCGTATGGGGGGGGGTTCTTGTCCCCCTGTTTCCTGGCATAATTATCATTTGTTCCCTTGTTCCCTGGAAAAATATTGACGTCAAAGGAAATCGGTAATAGCCCATTTCAAAGTGTTTTTGAACGGGCAACGTTTTTTCTATTTTCGTTCGCGATAGTACCGGTTTCTGACATTTTTATAGGGTATCAAGACACCTTTTAAAAATAAAACAAACTTATAATAATACAGGCCCTTCGCAAAATGGCCGTAATAAGTTGGCCCTTTGCAAAATGGCCATATATTATATGAGTTATTATAATACTCGATTTATGCTGGAACAATATGCCATGATGACGAAGCGTGTACTGAGTAATCAAGCTAAAGTTCTCGATGTGGTTATCGTAAGCTAAATATCTCTCCCGACAAGGGCATTTTGACTTTTCTGCAAGAACAATTACACAATTTTTGGCTCAGAATAAAAATTTATTATTGAAAGACATGATTGCAGGAAAATTACAGGAAAAACTTTGCGAATTTATAACTTTGAAGACATTTATGGAATGAACTAACAGCCTTGTGAATTTCTCATCGAATTTAGAGTCTGAAAATTGGCCCTGGATAATATTTGGGGCAATCACCCCTCTTGCCCCCTTGCCGACGGCTTCTGCAGAAGGTACCCAGAACAAACTCCTTTTTGCTAAAAATATTTACCAAGTTGTTCATTTCTATTCATTATCATGTTAATTTCTTTTTGTGTCTTCTGTAGAAACCATCGAAGAAGTAGCCAAATTTGTCAGGGATGCGTTCAAAAATATGTTGATATTAACTGCCTTGTTTGTTAGAGTCAAATTTAAAATTTTAATATATTAACTAATATACTCATACTGGATATTAGTTAATCGTAAATAACAGTTTTCTTGTTTGTTTTCTTGTTTGTTTTTTGTTTGTTTGTTGTAATTGTGTAATCGCTTTTATACAATCTGCCTAGTAATATATATATATAGCCTAGTAAATTTGACGAAGTTCCCAGTAGTGATGCAGCATGTCAGTAGTAATGTTGAAATTGAAAATTAAAATACATAGAAAAATAGAAATTGAAACATCAACGCAACTAAGCAAATATAAGATGTATCAAACGTTAAATGAGCAAATAAATATTAGCACTGCACTGCCGACTCCTCCGCAGGAGCTCTTTGTGGAGCTTCAGTCTCGTTCCAAGACTACTTATCAAATGTCGCTGTGTAGGAAAACTGCGCATGTCTCTGCGTAGGAAAAACACGTTTATGAGTTTTGATAGCTTCCATGGAGCCCAGTCCCCCGTTCGAAATTAGGTCAGGGTACCAGGCTAGTGGAGCTTTAATTAATTAATTAATCAGTTTTGAAGTAATGACCATTAAATTTTAAAAATCAATAAATTTCATCAATTAATTCCCTTCTCAGAAACTTCACTGCACACAACAACAATGCTCCCTGATCCCTGATCATAAAATGAATGTTTCCTTTTCCCTCAGTGATCTTCAGGCATGTTCCCCCAAACCCCTATACGACCTTTCAACTTTCGTGTTTCAGTCAAACCAAGCTACTTTTTTAGGCTTTAGATGTTGGTTCATTGTCTTTTTGTGGAGAAAATATTACTTTCGCGAATCGTAATGTTTGGTGATTTCGCGGAATAAACTTTCGGGGATTTGCATAAAAATTGCGAAAACCGCGAATGTTTCTTCGCGCGAAAGTTTCTTGGCCCTTACAGTTAATGCTGCCATTATGTTGACAAGCTTTATTTTTCCGTTTGCTTTTTGTTGTTCAAATAATCAAGAAACCACACAATTTTTTGAAATAAACTCTTTATTGCAAACTTTTGTTACCTTAGAAATTGCCACCCATAAGTTAACAGCAAAACATTTTTAACATTTTTGATCAGAGAATAACAGTGGATTTTTATTTCCATCAATGCAATGCTGCATTTTTTTGCACAGTGTGTCGCAGATCCTATTTTATAAATTGGATAACGTTCTAATCTTGGTTAGTTTAAGTAATTAATTGAAAGCTATGCAGTGTCTACATTATTTTTGTGTGTTAAACATAGTACATCTTCTTATTCCGTTTTGTTATTTATTTATTACCTATTGAAGACAAGAATATTATTTGTTTACTGCTTGGATAGATTTCAGTTGCAGAATCTATATTTGAATCTACATTTGACGCATTCATACGTTGCATCAAATGGAATAGAATAGAATGGACTAACAATAACCTGTATTAAAGTAAGACTTTAATAAATGTAATTTATAATAAAGATTAATTTAATAAAATTGGTCTGTAAAATTATAAGTTTTGGAAACATTTAACAGTTGACACAGAAGCATAATGTCTGAGGTAACATAATGTCTGATGCAGTTGAAGAACTCTAAAATGAACATGCTCTGTAAAATTTTAAGTTTTGGCAACATTGATACAGAGGCTGATTTGAGATAGAGGCAGCACGAATCTTGTCTTTGTTTGGTGTTCGATAATTTTCCTTACTATTTGATTCTTGGTCACGTGAGAACTTCAATTATCTACTAAATTTTTATTTACTTTTTCAGCAGCTTTCTTATGTTTTCTTACATAATCTTTTCCTTTTTTTTTTAATCATTGACCACTATCTTTTCTGAATGGCGGATGTTCACGTTGTGTCCATAACATTAAAATGTTGAGTTATATTCTATGATAGGGAAGCAAAGGATTTATGTTTATTTTGTAAATAACCTTAGACATGCACATTTAAGCCCATTAAAACATCATAAGGTAAAATTAATCAAGATGAGTCATCACTTAAAGGTAAAATGAGTCAAAATCACTTTGTTATTTTTAATATTATTCTGTTCAAATCAGAGCATTTGTGTTGATCATTGGCAAGTCAATAATTCTTAAAAGTTTTAGATATAATATATCCTTTTTGCTGACGAACTTTTAGATCAATTTCAAAATGCTCAAATGAGGCTGGCATATAATCCATTCGTATAAGTGAGGCCAGGTTTAACGAAAATACTCCATATTTGGCTCCCTTTGACACGCAGTATTATGTAAATAACCATTTTCAGTTAACAAAGGTAGAAACTGAACAGAAGCGAAACTTTAGAATCCTTTGCTAATTTTATCCACATTTAATTGGTTTAAAATTGTTTTTATCGTATTGTTTGTATCTTTTCTCACGGTGTTGGTTTATTTCTGAAAAGTGTACAGCAAAAATATATTTTATATTCTATGATATTTATGAGTTGGATTACCAATACAAAAACGTTGTAATGTCAATAAGTGGTCACAGAATAATTGAGTTACATTTAAATTAGTTAAACTTTTCATTAGTGAATTTCATGTAGATTTTTGTTATTTTTCATATGCATATTATTTTTAAACAACCCATTCCTCAAAGTTTTGAAGGCGACCAAAGTTTTTACAGTAACTGTCCATGAAAAATTGAATCTTATTTTAAATGAACAATTATGATACGTTGATCATGTTTCCGTTTTATTTGTCATTCACTTCCCATTTATCCGTCTTTCCCAGTATCGTTCTCTCTCCATTTATCCCTCTTTCCCAGAATCATTCTCTTTACATTTATCCCTCTTTCCCATTATCATTCTCTTTCCATTTATCCCGCTTTCCCAGTATCATTTTCTGTCCATTTATCCTTGTCTCCCAGTATCATTTTCTGTCCATTTATCCCGCTTTCCCAGTATCATTCTCTGTCCATTTATCCTGCTTTCCCAGTATCATTCTCTGTCCATTTATCCCTCTTTCCAAGTATCATTCTCTGTCCATTTATCCTGCTTTCCCAGTATCATTCTCTGTCCACTTATCCCTCTTTCCCAGCATCATTCTCTGTCCATTTATCCCTCTTTCCTAGTATCATCCTCTTTCCATTTATCCCTCTTTCCTAGTATCATCCTCTTTCCATTTATCCCTCTTTCCTAGTATCATGCTTTTCTGCATTTTTTACATTTCCTGGCGGCTTCGGTATTTTCCAATTTTTTGATCCACACAAATCTGGCGCCAACCAAACATATATTTAATACATATAAGTAAAGCATTAATAATTTTTTCTTTATTTTTGAGAAATTTGTCCTTGTCACACAGTTGATCTCATTTTTGCCTTTATTCCAACGAATTTTCAAATATTTTATGGCAATTTCTTGTTGGATTTTTACCACAACATATTAATGGCTTCTACTTTACAATTCTTTACAAATTCTCCATGTGCCTACTAATGTGTTTATGATCTTATTAGACATTGAATCGCTTTAACATATCATTTAAAACTTTGATTTCAAATGATTGGCGATTAAATGTGAATACGTTTAAAAATGCACCAATCTGTCTGCACTAAATCTTGTTTATTTGCTTATCCGTTTTTCCACTTGTAGAAATTATTAATCATAAGGCTCACTGATGTAGTTACGAAGGTACCCCGAATTCTAATCGTTGAGAAATTCTAATTGTTGACCAGAATGCCTATTTCTTCTGGTTTTTGATGGAAACACTATATTTTATGTCGAGCTGAACATTATTTCTAGAAATGTTTAAGGAGAGAACCATTTGATATGAATGATGGCTAATTCGTGCCATTTACAAGTTACGACTTTCGAATTACGAGTTACGACTTTCGAGTTACGACTTCCGAGGGGGGGCTGTACCACTTGACTTGGATGGGGAGGCGTGTCCTACATTTTTGGGTCTGGGATTTCAATTTCAATAATATATTTTTTGGTTTGAAAATTTAGAAGAAACAAATATAATTTTGGCTCTAAAAATTTAAAAATCTTATATTTGTGGGTAAAATGTTAAGAAATAACATATAAATGTTAATAAAAAGATGTTACAGGAAGCAAAATTGCATCATAACATGCACCATATTGTTATATTTTTGGGTTTTCATTCCATTATATTTTTGGTCAGCTCAAGATTTCCATGGACACGCCCCTATCTGAGTTATATGCTACTGCCCCCCCCCCCTGGGACCCTGGGGCGAGTCCAAAGGAGAGATTGAGGTGGACCTGTATTTTATTCTATTGTTAAATGGTAAATACGGTCATAGATAACGATACATGTCCTTCTATTGAAGAATTGTTTTTTGTTTAAGTTACAAAAATAAATGATTTTTCTTATTTTGTATTTTACAGATATGCAGTGACGAAAAGTGAAAAGTGAAAACTTATGTATCATTTATTTATGTAATAACCAGGTAAATGAACTTTGTTTCGCGTTTCATTTCATTTCATTTTCTTTGAACTTTCAAATAATTTGAAGTGCTGCATTTACAACAACTAGATTGATAATTTATTGAGGTTTGTTTTCAAGCTGCTTTTATGTTGAAGTGGATTTCATACGTCTGGGGATTTTTGGGGATTTGCCTTTACCACAATTTGCTTTTCCCATACTGTTTCTTGCTTTAACATAACAAGAACCCTGAGTTTCTGGTTTTTGGCCTTTGCTTAAATTTATGGGGGTTCAATTGTACCCATTTGGGGGTTTAATTGTATATTAATGTTTCTGAAAACGGAATTATTTTTTCCGTTTAAAAAACCTGTGTCCACATGAGCAGGATTTTCGAAACAATCTTTGTCCTCACGAAAATGCAAAACGTGTCGTCAAAAATTCAGATATGAGCATGCGCAAATCGTTTGTCGCCAGAAATTTGTTTGGCGTTCAGTATACTTTATAAATCTGATGTGGTGGTACAGTATACTTTATAAATCTGGTGTGGTGGTACAGTATACTTTATAGATCTTGTGTGGAGGTACAGTATACTTTATAAATCTGATGTGGTGGTACAGTATACCTTATTAATCTGGTGTGGTGGTACAGTATACCTTATTAATCTGGTGTGGTGGTACAGTATACTTTAGCAATCTGGTGTGATGGTACAGTATACTTTATTAATCTGGTGTGGTGGTGCAGTATATTTTATAAATCTGATGTGGTGGTACAGTATACCTTATTAATCTGGTGTGGTGGTACAGTATAATTTATTAACCTGGTGTGATGGTACAGTATACTTTATTAATCTGGTGTGGTGGTACAGTATAGTTTATTAATCTGGTGTGGTGGTACAGTATACTTTATGAGTCTGGTATGATGGTACAGTATACTTTATAAATCTGGTGTGGTGGTACTGTATACTTTATAAATTTGGTGTGGTGGCACTGTATACCTTATAAGTCTTGTGTGGTTGTACTGTCTACTTTATACATTTTGTGTGGTTCTACTATATATTTTATACATTTCGTGTGGTTCTACTGTATATTTTATAAAATTGCTAAACTAGGATATCATTGTCTGTTATATTCTGGTGATATGGTTATATGTACGTGGAATGTATGATGTTGCTTTCGTGTTCTGATAATTCAGTTGCTTTGCACATTTCTTCATCTGACATTACCAACATGGAGATTAAAAATTTGTTTTGATCAAAGATCCTATTTTAATGGAGACAACACACAGCTAATGAATGTAATGACCATTTTGCAAAATTCGATCTGGCATTCTTTTCAACTGTGTACCAAATTCATTTTCTTTGCTATATTGAATGCCTCAATGTGTGTTTCACAATTCACGTAATACTCAGAGATAAGCTACTCTGTTGGATAGTTGTATCTTGTATTTAACGGACTCATCCGTTTTTTAAGATCCTGGGTCATTTTTGTTCAAAGAATAAAAATATATGAAAGCGCTGCTTGAAAAGAAAAAACTGTCTACACAATGTTGAGCATAATGTTAATACACTCTTTCTGATAAGCATCATTTTTATAAGAAGCTTCAAATGCTATACTTATTTCGCTCAACATTATAAAGCTTCATCAGATGTATGGCATCTAAATGTTATTGTGACCCTGTGTATGAATTAAAAAAAATTTAAGCAATTTTTCAAAATTTGAATTTATTAGACACATAATAGGCCTATCTTTGTTGAGAAGTGTTATTCCTATTTGTCATCAATGTTTTTGTTAGGAAGAGGTATTCTTCGCTGCTGTATGCTTACCGCTATGTTTTCCGCCTGAATCTGCAGCAGACGACGATTCTCCTGAGCAAATCAAACTATGCACATGCGCAACAAATACCATTTTCCACCTTGTCGAAAGCCGTAAGCCGACAAAGTTTAAAATTTAGCGGAAGATAAAAATCGATTCATAACATGAGCAAAATGTCCAAAATCTTGTCAAAAAACTATTATATGTGATTTTCTAGTAAAAGTAAAGGAATCAAGATATCTAGACATACGTAATTTAATGGCACACTTGGCTTACATTTTTGTCATTGTAAAACTTAAACTAATAAAACTTTCTTGTCAAAGGATTCAAAACCACAGACCAACAGGTCATTAAACTGATTCGTTATCAGGATAGCAAACGTTGCACTTTATTGTTTGAACTTAGCTCATCTTTTCTGTAATCTGATGCATGCTTCATTTTATAAAGAAGCCCGCTTTAAGACCAACATACCATTTAAATATTTCTATTTTTAAAATATCTTGACTTGCTCTGAATCTATTATGCTAGTTGGTTTGTGTTACAAATCACGCTCCTTTTCCAATTTTATGACAAATCACCAACAACGGATAAGCAAGTTTTCCAAACAACAGTTGTTGTTGTTGTTAGGTTGGAAATTCTGTCAAACTTCCAGTTTTGTTGTTGGTTAAAACTGTATGGAACAAAGCTAGAAACTGGAAAATTCTTTATTTTCCTGGCTTGAAATGAGGTTTCCATTATTCTATTTCAAATATTATTACAGACCAGGTACAAACTGAGACAATAAGTTTAAATGGAAATAACATTGATGGCAATGGTACAATTTTGGCATACTTATTTGGCATACTTATTTGGCATACTTATTTGGCATACTTATTTGGCATACTTATTTGGCATACTTATTTGGCTTTTTGTGATTTTCGTTCCCATAGGTTGTGTCACCACGGAGACGGGTCATTCATTTGTGAGTTGATGCAAGCATTATGTATTTGTTTGCATGTGCATTTCAGGCATCCAACGCGTGTCATCCTCGTTCTGTTAATATTTTTCAATGGAAATTTTTCATATTATTTTCATAGAGCTCTGTACTGGTTTGTTTTTAACTAATACCAGGGGGCAAAACATCACTCCACGTTTTGTTTAATAGTTTATTCATTTTGAAACATCTTTTTCTCCATATTTGGAACATCTGTTGTCAGTTTGTTCTTGCTATTTGTTTCGGGTCTTTTGTCTTTGTTGATTTAATCGGAGTAACCCCCTGGATATCAATTAAAAGCATATTGGATAACGTCGTCCACCCTACTGATTGATCTTTTTTATCACAATATAATTATACCTTACACACGGCTCCCATGAACCCTTTTGTTTTAGTCTCATTGCGGTTTCTCTATTTAACTATCTTTAACCTCTTATTTCGTAAATAAAAACGGAATGTACGCTGTGAGATATTTATCCTTACAATTCTGTTGTTTACGAGCACAAAGCGGTTTGCCGGATACTGGCAGTGAACATAGAGTTTGTTTTCAATGCCTTAGACGCCTTCTTAGGTAGCTTGCTGTCATTTGTTTCTGCTGTTTTCTTTAGGGGTAGAGGGGGGTTTGTGGGTGGATTACTAAAATTGTTCAGAGTAAAATTGTTAGGGGGGGGTTTGTGGGTAAATTACTAAAATTGTTGAGAGTATAATAAATTTTGTTTCAATCAGAATCACAGGATTAACATAATTTTGTGGTATTTCGTGATTGATTTTTTGCATATTGTCTCATAAAAACTTTTTGTGATTAAATTTATCACGCACGATTTCGTCTTGTTAAGAAATGTTAGGTGGTTGGACTGTAAGCCTTGACATTTTTTTGTATTTTGTAAAATATTTTCGAGACAATTCATTGTTAGTTCTGCTGAAAAATCTTTTTATTGTTAACTTAAAAATCATAAAGATACAAAAATGGAATGGTATCAAGAACGAAGATAAGACTGGGAGCATTGCAAACATTTTGTCATTTTTAAACGTTGTGTTGGAATTTTTTAGCTTGTTGTATCTCAATATTAAATGTTGATATCAAATGAATATAAAATGAGAATTTCGAAGTGTTACGAAGTTACGGTAGGAATGTTTCGATTTATGAATTTATCTTCTTTATATGGTGCGGTTTATTGGCGAAACATCACTCTTTTCGTAATTTTTCATTCTTCAGCTTATTTATACCGTGCAATGCGGGGATGAATAATGAGAGGGATTCCTTGTTTTCGTTTGTTTTTGTTTGTTTTCAATGGGTGTGTACGCAGGCAGTATAATTATTAACTTTCGTAAAGCTAATTACATCTCCTCTCATTCAAGACTTGCATTTCAAAATTTTAGTCAACTTCTTATCATCGCAACTGGGGAATATTTTAACATTGAGTTAATAAGGAAAGCTTTTGCGATAAATTCTATTTGATTGAATGTCACTGAGAATTCTTTTGAGGTAAGCCGGTTTGTAAATATTAAAATCTTGAAAGTACTTGCAGGAGTGCTGTTTTGTGAAATTTGTCCAGCCACCTTCATGTCGCACTACAGGAGTGAAACATGTTATGGCATTTGCCGCAAATATATTTGAAAAGGCATCTGTGAGACACTGTCTCTGTCAAGAGGGGTCACTGTCTCTATTTTGTTTTATGCTGGTGTTGACCCTGTGTTGTTCATTTGTTGAATTAACCTGATCCAATGCAAGCAATTATGACACGACCCCCGGGTGGTTCATCTCAAAGGCCTGATGTTTTCGCCTTTCGTACAATTACTTTAAATCAAATTCTACTTAAAGGAAGAAGCTCGGATTTAGATGCTTTAAATGCTGAGAGATCTGAAAGTTGTTTTGTGTACGAAATATTTTGAAATTCTGCAGTCACCATATTGAAAGGTATATTATCATTCGTTGACTGGCTTTCAATGATATTAGACTTTGAAAATGGATTTGTTGAGACGCTCACATCATAAAATACTGGAAGTTTGATACGAAGCAAAAGTCAGTTTGCAGTTCGCCTGTCTTTTGTCAGGAAAAGGACGGTTTTGTAAGAAACATTTAATTAATTTTCGTTCTATTGTTTTATGAACATAATGGCTTAACAAGATAGAGAGAACATCAACTGAGATTAAGAAAGCAGCTATGATGAACAATTTTCGTTGATGGTAGCATTATCGTAGCAGTGAGTCGAACATGCTGTGTTTAAGGAAATTTTAAAGAAACGTCCATTTTATTGATTTATTTATTTTCATTTCCAACAAATCAACGGATTGTTTTCGAAGCATTATTTCAAAAAAGGTTTTTGATGCATCATTGGCTGTTAACAGGTCCAAATGTCAATCTTAAAACGTTATCCAAAGTTAGTTCTTCTCATTAATGGCACGAGTTATAATTATCATTGTTTTTTGTGTCGAAACAGATTTTATTGAAAACAGTTCTTTTTTTGAGGTTGTTTCGGCGGGGTAATTTAATTTATCTAAACCACTGCAGTTTTGGGACGCACGTTCTGAAAGTTAATGGATTCCTGATGTTCTTCGATTTATTACGTTTTCTGTTAAAGAATGCGGATTCATGTGTAGAATAAAGCAAAACTTTTGTTTGGTATTTGCAAGGGAAAGTGAGAGCAAACTGTGCACCATTCTCTCCACTCAGTGCCAAATGTTTTGCTGAAAATATTTGCTCTATCCAAGAAACTATTGAACTTTTATAAATAAATTGAGTTCATTTTAAAATGATTGGAGACGAGAGAAACTCGTTGAACGTAATTTCTTTCTAAGCAAGTCAGAGTGGAAATTGTAGGGCGATAATACTGATGGCTCATTTTCCGTCCTTAGGTATATGATTGACATTTGAGTAGTGGTAATCACGTGATTAAATCGGACCTATTCATGTGAAACAAACCTCAAAGCCAGGGTGAGACGCACAGGAATTTTTACGGTTGAGAGATTGAATCAAATTTCATCATTTCATTGGAATTCACTAAACATTCAAACATTCATTGACAGCATACTCTGTATGGATTTGCAAAAAGTTATTTGACAAAGGAATGGTGAGTTTGGCAGTTTTCTATCATGGTGCTTTTATTTAGTGACAGCAGATTGAGAAATACATTTAAAATTCTTTTACTGAAACAATCTTTCACTGAAACGATCATTCCATGTCAGATTTCTTTTGTTTCTTCTCCGCCCTTGAAAGTTCACGACAGCCTTCAGTTTCATTGAATATTTAATCGTTTAGAATTCTTTCTTATTCTTTCTTTCTCATATTTCTTTGAATGTGGTGTCCATTGTAGTAGATGAGACAGGAAATCAAAAACAGAATTCTTGATTAGTTTTATTTTTTTACCCGTGAAAATTAAGTAGTTGAGTTACGAAAAACCAAAGAGAGGTTTTTTTGGTAATTGGTAACTTTGTAAATTCATAAAGTTTTATTGATCTTATAACTCGAACCCTCAAGGGTAACAAAAATTTGTTCGAGTAATTGGAGTTCGAATTACCGGGGTTTCTGCTGTATTATGTTTATAGTTCTAAGAAAATGTTGCTTATAAACGCGCGAAATGTTCCATTCGCGAAATGTTCCCTTCTTTTGTAGCTGAAATCTCAATGTAAAATTCTTGGGATGATTATGTCTTCGTCACATTATTTTTAAATTTTATAATAACAAGGTGACTAATTACTAGAAATTATTTGTTATTTTATTGAAATAGTTCTAGCTTTTGTTTTGGTAATCATCAGATTCATTAACAAGAGACTATATTGAAGAATTGAGATGGAACAAACTGAGGAAATTGATTCTAACAACTTGAAAATATAAATTAGCATGAAAAAGTAATTAATTGAGAGAAACGCCGAAAATGTGATTTTGGAATATTTGCTTAAGTTTTCATTTCCGACATGTTTTCTCGTTAAAAATTCATAGCAAGAATGTTTCGGGCTGAATTTTTTAGCAAATTTATAATTTTTAGAATTTTTAGAAAACCAAGATTTTATACTTTATTTTCAAGATATTGTAATTTTTATAAACCTTCAACTTATTTTTAATATGATTCATTGAATGTTTTCGTTGGAAATATTTGGGGCGGATCCCGGGCTGATTGTTGGGTGAATGCAAAGAATTTATGATGGTTTAGTTTAATGGAAATCCTATCAAGTTAGATCTATGAGTAAGCATATGTTAATTTTTGCAAAGGGAAGCATGAAGTTGATAAATGGAGGGGGGGGAGGGGGATTAGGACAACCATTATTTACCTTATTCTGTACATGTACAAATTCACTGAAAATTGTACGCACATGTTTTTTGATAACGTCTTTTGGGGAGTAGCTTTTGGGAAAAGAGCAAGAAGCTTTTTTACCAAATTTAGCTGTTTATTTTATGTTCTTAGGTCATAGTTGTTGAATTGATCATAAATTTTAATGATGGATAATTGCGTTACTATTTTATCCTATTGGAACTAAACTATTGCAGTTTATTGACAAAGCTTTAGCACTTCTTGTCGCCGCAGGTGCCAAATGATTTTATGCTTTGGATGTGGTTCCTACTTCTTTCTCTTATAGTCATTGGCTTTTTAAGACTTTGAGACTTTTTGTTAAAGACTTTGGTTTTTTGGTTAGAAGTGACGTAGTTTCTTCTAGAAAAACTATTTACCTTTTGCAATTGCATCATTTAAAAATCTTATTACCTTACTTGCTGCACAATTTGATCCAACAGATTTGACTTTCATAAAAGAAAAAAACACAGACTCGTAAATGTTAAATTAGCCAACAATATATATATAAGATATCCAATATTTCAAGACGTTCGATGCACGTTATTCTGTCATCCCAGCTGTTATATTGATGTTTTCATATAAAATTGTATACAAAGTCTTATATATTGTAGCGAAATGTTCTGTCTTCGATGTATATTTAATGTGAGGTCAACCTGATAAATATATATTATTTTCTTTGACGAAAGCTGTGATATTCAGCTCGACGTCATTGAATTTGTAAACAGTAATACTGTGCAATATAATGATGTATTTTTGTTATGCAATTCATGAAAACTAAACGGGAGGTATTCCGTGCCATTGCTGTTGTTATTGTATTGCATAGAATGTTTTTAGATGACACTGCACAGCTTTTTCAACATATTGCTTTTTAACATTGATAAAGTAGGCCATAATTTTATTATAGCATTGACCTTATGTATGAGAAGCTTACCCAGAGTTTAATAATTAATAATTGTATTATTTCATATTTTAATTTCTTAGTCCGATTTAAATTGAAAATGCATGCCGAGATTTATTTTTTAAGTCTTTTGTAGTGACCTGAACATGTTTTTATCGTGTTATGTATGAATAATGCATAATTTCGCATAATTAATTTGGAATCCTTGACAGTTTTTTATTGTCGTCCTAAATTATCATTAAGTTGAGCAATTGTTTAATATTTCTGCACATGAAAGGGAAAACACTCAACTTAACTATTGTTGACTCTAGGATACCAATGTTATCAACGAAATCTAAATCAGATATTCGCATTTAGACCATTGTGAGTGGGCGAGAATACCAGAGTTGACCTCTGCAGTAGCCATTGCCATTTGGTAGTCCACGATGATAATAAACGGAAGCACCCCGTTCTCACTGATTACCTTGTAGAACCCCGTTCTTACTGATTACCTGGAGGATGCAACAACTCCTTTGCACAAAATAGAGAAGGTTGCCAGTGAAAAGGAACTGTATATCAATGCCTCAAAGACGTGGTTCATATGCCCCAACCCAGAGGAAAATTAAATTAAATCAAGCAAAGACGAGGACATCAAATCAGTTGAGGATTTCAATTACGTTGGAAACATAAACACCAGACTCAGAAAAGCTTTGGGAGCTCTAAACAGCCTAAATAAGATATAGAAATCCAATCTATCAAAAACATTTGCTCAGAGCTGCTGTGGAATCCATTTTCGTATACGGTTCAATCACTTGGACACTAAGGTCATCTTTAGAAAAAGCTCTTGATGGTACCTACAATCGCATGCTTCGAACAGCCATCAATGTAGTGGCCTCCTACCCTGGAACCCAAGTCATGG
Organism: Phacellophora camtschatica; assembly: GCA_036873815.1. Taxonomy (NCBI): domain Eukaryota; kingdom Metazoa; phylum Cnidaria; class Scyphozoa; order Semaeostomeae; family Ulmaridae; genus Phacellophora; species Phacellophora camtschatica. The sequence continues at coordinate 20,345 of JAYJMH010016052.1, forward strand.
CAAACTAAGTTAGATTATTATCATTACTATTGTAAAACCAAATTAAAGAAAGTGAAGAAAAAAAGGCAGAGAAAGACCGTCTAAAACTTGCCAGGTTTGATCAACTTGGAAGATCTAACCACCATCACACGCGACAGAGAAAACTGGAAGAATTGTGGCATTGTTTGCCAAGCAAGCTCAATCCAGTGAGTGAGTGAGGGAGGTCATTTTCTGCTGGTTGCAGTAAACTTGCCAGGTTTGTTACATGATCACTATTGAGAAGGTTGCTAAAGTATACTATACTGTCTCTATTCTTCATGGAGTTCCTGATCATTGGCGCGGGAGGTCCCATCTCGCTTCTTTACATTGTAATTTGTCTTTTTGTTCTTCCTCCAAAAGGGCTTGGATAATTTTCCAAGTTTTAGTGTGGTGACCTTTTACACAAGCTATATTCAGTTCTTCAGAACATAGACCATGTTTCTGATCAATACATGAGTATTGGTTTAATTAATTTCGGGAACAAATCCAGAGAGAAAATTAAAATTGAAATTACATTAAAATTGAATTTACGAATTGTGTCTATCAATGAGAACAAGGCATTAACTACTTGAAGCAAATGAACTACTTGAAGTCTTGTATAATTTAACGTTTCTCTGTTTGTAGAAGCAGTTTTCGATTTTTATAGAATTAGTACTTCAGCAAGTAACAGTAACAGCAACAGCAATAGCAACAGCAACAGCATGTAAAGCAGTGTTGTAATGGCAAAAAAGCAAGAAAAAAATCTTATCCTTGTTCGTTGAGTAAAGCAGAAAACATGATTTAACACAAGGCGTGTAAAACACGTCATAATTTCATTAAAAACACGTTATAATTTCAATGGACACTTTGGGCATTTCGTTTCATACTTTCATATTTATTTCATATTTAATTCTTTTAAGGAGGGTTGCCCTTCAACAAGTTGGTTTTCAAGGGGCCCTCCGATAAAAACATT